>NNCF01126684.1:188478-326515 GCA_002313205.1 Laupala kohalensis
CCCCCCCCCCACCGACCACCCGATGCTCACGAATCGTTCCCCTGCCTCCATGCTATTCTATATTCCGGAGTACGCCCAATTTATCTCAGGTACAACCGTTCGTGCGGTTCGTGGCACGATTCTCTTGATTCACGGAATTTCACTTCCTCAAACTATCATTCCTCGTCTATGTCTTTTCTTGCTATCTGCATCCTCACGCTTTTGACAACAAAGAGTATTCTTTGCGTAAATTAGGAATGGCATAATGGTAATAAATACTTAGACATTTTAAATATAAGATTCACTAACTAATTACTTTGTTACTAATAATTTTGCACGTCGTTTGTAATAGATTTGGATAAAATTCGATGAACACGAATGAGGGTGAGTTATTCTGATTCATTCTTCATTCTCCCTCTCGTGCCGCAGAACATCGAGACGTAAGCTATAGAGGTAGAATACTGTAGAACACTGCTCAGTCTCCCTCTTAGGCCTGTATTTCTATGTCATATGTCTATTATCAGAGATATACGATCAAAGATATGATATAGGTGCTCTCAACGAGAACGTGAGTCATAGGTACATGGTCATAGCTGAACTACTATCAAAGATTGTGCATAACACGGACATATGCTTCATCTAAGTTCTTTGGTTATAGAGATATGACGTGTAAATATGATCGTGTCATACCGGCCATACCAAATCACACGAAACGAAAAATTCTTATTCATAATGACTTATTCTGTAAATAGTAAATATAAAATCAGCGTGAAAGAAATTCTAAATCATTTTGACATCCAGAAAAAATAAAGATGTCACTTAAAAAATGTCAACTACTACATGTCGCCGTTTGATACACCACTGTTGTTTCGAACTTGAAAACCTTCTCATGCACAATATTTTGTCGTAGGGAGTTGGCAACCGTTGTAGCTTTTCGGTGTTCAGTGCTGGAGCGCGGCAGTGCGTGCTGAGAATGTCAGTGAAGAATCGTAAGAATCCATCCCCATTCCATCCCAGGCGCCAGCATTTACTACTTGGGTATTCTCCTCCTCTTTTGGGGGATTTTTTTCTTTTTGACTTAATGGAATAACATTTTATTCGGCTTTAGTTTTTTAGTTTTATTGCATTTTATTTCCTCCTGAATTTTTTGTATCAGTGTTTACTGGTGAGGCAAAATCCCCACTCTCTATTTTCACACATATCTTTTAAATGCTTGCGTGTATTTTACTGGAACTAGGCGATACCTCATCACTTAGAAACATTGACCCACGACTAAGAAACTCATTTTATGATAGTTTTTTATCTTTTAAGGTTTTCGTATGCAATACTAGCACAAAATCTGTTTTGGCATAGGATATTCGAATATCCAAATCCGGCACATTGAGTAATATATTTTTGCACGTGGAGAAAAATGTGATTGCGTTACCATAAGGAAGAAAGAAATATTTTACGGTTTCTTGCTCGATAAAAATGTTTTCTGTTTGTTGACACTAGTACAAACACTGAAATTCTTGTATGAGTACTCGCATTTGATAGTTTTTTGATGATCATATATTCACCATTCATTTTATTTTCCTTGATTGAGAGCTCTTTTGACTGTGGTAAATAAAATGAATGAACAAAATATAACCATCGGAATATTCAATGAAACATACTCCTGATGTCCTATCAAAAATGACCTCATTAATTAGGTTAAATATTTGTGATTGGATGTTTTGAAATATATTTTTGAACAAATATAACGATTGTAGGATGTTTTTAGCTTTAAAATTAAAAAGGTCTAAACTTTCAATATTGATTTTTTCCTCTAATGTTTAATCTACTTCTGAGTGCTTTAGAATGGCGCAATGAAACCGTCTAAACTGCACGTTATTTGCATCCAAAGAACAGTGATTTCACTGAAAATTTGTTGAAACTTGATAAAGTTTGTGTAAGGATGATACTGTATAAAAATTAAATAAAACGACGACTAATGATAATTTACTACTTCAGACGTGTTAATTTATTCCTCTTCGAAGAACTAAAACAAAATGAACTGTTTAATATTGCCGAAGAGTGGTTGAAACATTGCATTTCCCATGCTGTAAAAAGTTTTGCTTTTAAAATCACAACAAGAGAATCTACGACTTTTGAGTGCCTCTATTCATAAATGTGTTTGTACGGTCATGAATATTGAAGAGAGAGTTTTAGAGGGGATAAAGTTTCTACGCGTATCTAATTCTTATTGTTACAATGCTACAAATATTATTCATAATGTTCACAGTGAATATAAAGCCTTACGGGAGGAACTGCTATACTACTTTGACTCACCTGGGTCAGACACATTTATTGAATACCCTTGATGAGTATTTTAACTTTGGGTCTTCAACTGTATCAAATACTTTGGTGTGTGTACTCGTGCAAGTCTGTCTCGTCGTGTCTCGGGAGCAATTACGAAAATAAGGGAAGTCGCGCACTGAATGTAGATCATTAATGAAATTCGAAGTCGCTCTACGAACTCAGTTCAAGGCATTGTGTGTGAGTATGGACTCACGTCACAGTTCTATCTTCCTTTGTAAGAGAGATGTCTATTGACAAGAAACATTCTTATTGGCTGTTCGAACCGGTCTGAAACATGATATAGACCCAGCGATCTTATGTACCGGCCGCCCGAAGGGGAAAACGAAGTTTGGGTTCCCTTTTTTCACGTACATCGACTTGGGTGGGGCAACTCGATTCTTCTCTCCGACTGTTGACTGTTGCGTTCCAGACATTGCGCACAATACTTTACCCCCTCTAGGTGGGTGGGCGAGAGAGAGTATTTTTTTCAATTGGGGCTTTAGGACTCGCCAACATCAAGGTTATTAGAGGTCTCGAGAGAGAACAATATCTTCTCTCTCATGTTATTATGGACAACCCACTGTAGAGATCGCTGGTTATATATCATGTATAAGACTATGGTTCGAACTCAAGGAAGAAATAAACCAGTTTGTGCGAGAACAAAATTCTAACCCCATGGAGCATATGTTGAACGAGGAATGTGCGACTTCAACTGCATATGTGGTGGGCTACCAACACTTCTATACAAACATAGAAATCTCTTAGATTGCGGTGAACCTCACCGCCAGGTAACAGATTAGTCATGTTACGTCGAATGAAAATGGGAGACGGGACCGGGATTCGAACCCGGGACCTTGAGCTNCTACCGACTGCGCCATCCCGCTCGCTACCCGTGCCCGTCTACCATTCTCATTCAACTTGTGAAACCCAAAGACCTCTGAGGTGGTCTCGTAGAGACTAGATTCCTCATCTGAGGCGACTCCCTTAGGAAGTACTTTATTTGGGTAGTATTTTCCATTTCTGGTTCACAAACATAGAAATCTCTTAGATTGTGGTGAACCTCACCGCCAGGTAACAGATTAATCATGTTACGTCGAATGAAAATGGGAGACCGAGAGGGTTTCCATTAAATAATAATAAAATTTAACGCCACCCGACAGAATATAGTACCATATTTGTTGCAACTCCTGCCCCGAAGGTTTAACAGTTTGATTTTCACTGCATATATACCATTTCCTCAATTCGTTTTCTACATTGACATTAAAAATACGTATTTAGGAGAAGTAGCATGGATATGTATTGCACCGTAGTATTGTGGAACTAATTCAATTCCCACTATTAAAATCGCAAGAGAAAATAAATAGATATTTCTCGAAACCCTTCAAAATAATAACAAGGGTTAAAGAATGGAGATCTTATCTCTCTTATATCAATTCTGTTCGTGAATTTATGGTCTTGAAGTCGCTTGAAACAAGAGACAAGTAAATCTCTGAATCAAAACAATATATAATTCTTTCCGATGAATAAATGGTAATTTTCCCCACAAAGCAAGCATTACGGTATGTATTTAAAAATACTTAAGACACCAATTAACTTCCATTGTCTGTGAATCTACGACAAAATATGTGATCAGATAAAAGAAATGCACATTAATGGGGTTCTTAAGCACAGTGCAATCCATTTGGTGCAAGAGACTAAAGTCTCTTAAATATCTGCGATATTACCAATGCGAACAATAACACACAGGAGGATACCCTACAGATCAATTTTTTAGGACACCAGACTGTACACATCAATTATCTCATTCCAAACAAATTATTATCCTAGTTCACAAATGTAAAATCCTATATACCTGGAACATTATTTAGAACCGTATAGAACTTGCTTGCTTCCAGAGAGTAAATTAGTTTATAGTCCTCCACGTTGTCAGAAGCAGATTGTATCTGCTTTTTTTGATTATTTGTTTAATCATTGACAATACAGTTTTGAGCTATGTACCTTGAAAATAGCAGTAGTATAAGCATGTTGATGTTTCGAGTGATAGTTTAAGTTTGGGAATCACGAAGGAGAAAGATGGTTCATGAAAAAGTACAAAAATAAATAAAAAATTAAGAGCTGATCTCTTTGATAAAAGTACAAAATATTATTATTTACATAGAAGCCCAATAACTGATTTACATGCCAAGTGGAATGAATGTTGGTTGAATGGAAACCCAAACATCATTGAGTGAAATCCTTTTGCTACGAGGAAAGCAAAACGTCCTTAGACCCGTGGGGAACATAATGTTTTCGGAGTCCTGGATCTTCACCAACTTGAAGATGAGAATCCGAATTGAAAAAACAGGAAGAGTGTTGTTGAGAACAGCCAGATATTCTCTTGGAAGACTTCGAGCCGCAAGAAGTAGTAGTGTGAGTGATATATCTTTATGTATTAGTCAGGATGCTTTTGGCAATGCATTTATCATATCTCACCGTCCAGATTGTTTTCTCAAAATAATACGTTTTATTTTGGAAAGTTCAAATCCAAAAGTTTCCAACATTTCGAAAATGATTGACAAGGCTGACTCAAAAAATCTTCCCCTTACCATAATGTAGAGTCCAGTATTCTTTGGGAAAGAGAAAGAAGATTTTATATGATGAATATTCCTTAAATAACTTATCATCCTTCCCGAACTATGGCCAACCTATTCCAACCCACACATGTGAAAGAAACCTTCTCCTCTCTCAGATTAGTAACTCAGAAACTAAAAATTCGTAAGATATGAGACAGGGTTAGCTGACCAATGAGACAGGAAGCCTTTGAGGAAAAATGTTTAGGATGAAGAGAAAATGCTTTTCATTTTCTTAAAACAACGATTGTTATGATGTCTTCGTGGATGACGGATATAGGTAAATTACTGTTTTAAGTAGTGCGTATAATTATAGGATCAGTCGGGGAACTGGAAAAATATATAATTCGATAATGGTGTTTTTAACTTAAATGAGAAACAAAGTTATAGTCTACCAATTTTTTTTTCGCACACATATATTTGAAACAGAAAATTAATATTAAAACAGTATTTTACTACAGTCAATTCACATTCAGAAAGCAATAAATCAACACGAACACATTTTGAATGAACAAACAAACTTCTCTCTCTCCCCAATAGCAAACCACCTCCTAGAATCCATTTAGCATTCATCTCCCGGCAGAAACCCTACCTCCCGCCCGCCCTACCAACCACAATCACCCTTGTACCGTCCTGCCTTCTTAAGACAGAGGCGACCAGATCCTCACGTTCCACACACACCCTCCAGAGCGAGAAGGTAATTACTCGACTTACAAAACTTTTTCTTATTGCAAGATATTCACTCATTTCAACTTTTCAAGTAATAATTTTGCAAACAAACATTTATCATTCAAATATTTATATAATCTTTTAAATATCTGAAATCAATTAGTATTAAATGCTCTGATTATTATTAACTACAACTTACTAGTACTCTGTATTTGAATATATATTTTAGTAATTATTACTGTATATCATTATTACTGTCATTATTATTATTATTATTATTATTAAGACCATTTTTATCAATAGCTAAAAAAAATCCTGTAACTTGATTGTAGGCCACTAAAGATGACAGCATAAGCTGTCGAAAGCTGGTTTTGGCAAATAAATAATTTTTTTCGGTTGACTATAACTTTGTTTCTCATCCAAAAAATAATTCTAAAACTTCTTTTTTCGCTTCTGTTTCTTGGGTCTAATTGTTATTTCCGGGTATCATATGTCAAAGGAACAAAGATTAATTTTCTGCGTAGATACTGTATCTTTAAAATGTCAAAAAATCAATATAGTGATCTCGTTCGCAATTTGTTGAAATAATTGGCAATTGGATTAAATCGTGCTAAATTTAGAATCACTGAAATGTTCTTACAAAGTTTTTGGCATGCCATCTTTCTCCCTACCATACCCCTTCTCTTAACTTCAATAATTTCGTTTTCCCATGGTCTCTCTTGGGAAGACATTCCGGTGCATTGTTAGTGACTTCTGTGTCTGCCACATGAGCGACCAAGCACGCAACGCATGCGCTCCAGCAGCAAGAGCCATTCAAGGAAGACAATCAGCACTGTGTTTGCGCTGGCAGCTCTTCAACAAGGAGCGCTACGCCACCCTTCTCTAGAGCTTTCCAATATAAACTTCTTTTGATATGATAAGAGATTTTTGTATATGCGCGCTATTGAAATATAAACATCCATGGACGTTTTACCCATGAGATTTCATGTGCCCTGAGGGCTGTTTGATATACAAAAAATGAAATTAACGTAATTCTATTCGTAATCTAAATTACTTCTTTAAGTTACTCTTGAAAAGAATAAATAATTTTTTTATTTCAAATTTTCAAAAATTAAAAAATGTTTGAGAATTAATGAAATGAATCTGACCTATTGTAAAGGAGATCCAACAATATTTTGACTACATTTTTATATAATATCTATTGATACAAAGTGAGATTAGACTTAATTAAAATAAAATCCATGTTATTAAATTTATCGGAGTCTTTCAAGAAACAGTAATAATTTCGTCAAAATGGAAAGCCACCATTTTGAAAAATCTCAGCGATAGGGGTTTTCAAATAAACCGATTCAACTACAACTTTCCGCAAACCTTCGATTCTGGTTGGTTTAGGTCTGTTTCGGCTACCCAAAAATTGATTGTTTCTATGAAACGATGTCATTTCAAATGTAAACTCAAGGTGTTTTGTTCGTCAGAGCAGAATGGAAGTCAAATATGGGTCATTACCCCTTTTCCTCTATCTGAACAATTTTAATTTTAATTTAATTTGCTTTGTAAATCCAAGAAATCATGTATATCTACCACAAATTTGAGAAAACCTTCGATCAGGACTCTAACTTCCTTAATTCTTGCTGGGTCCAATACTGTATCTGATAGAGCTATTACAGCCCACAAGACCAGCCGATCAATTTCTATGGATTATAACAATTATACCAAGTAAATAGCTTCTAACTCCGTCAATATTGCTCAGAACCCATTTCTAGATGAATTGATCCTATTTAACATTGAGACAGGGGTTTAGGCCTTGTCACTGACATTATTAATAGTGAAATTTTCGATCTCCTGGCAGGAGTGTAACCTGCAACTAGTCGATTTCATCCGACCGAACGGACTTGAACCAATTACGATTCTGTTCAATCTGTTCGGTTTTTTGTTCGGTACGGGGTGAACGAGAGGTGCCGGACAGTTGCAGTCGTAGGTCGTTGTAACGGTTCCGCGTCAGCTGTGAAGCAGTTGCAAAAGCATCGCTGGTGCAATGAATATGTCACGACAGTCGCACTCGGTTCCGCTGAAATGTTTCGTTGTAACGAGGGTGTCGTTATTTGTATTTTAACGATAACGTTGCAACGAGTGTGAGTTTCTTTTCTGCATATAAAGTTATAAACCGAAGTTGACACTATAATTTATTTTAATTATCCCTTAATATATCAGTTTGACCTCTCTTTGATTTAATTTTCATGCGAAACCACACCTGGTTCGCCATGCTTCTGAATACATATATTTCCAATTTCACGACAGTTTACAAAAACAATTTACGGAATTGTTAACAACTGTTTCAACAGTTTACGGAACTGTTGGCGGAATTGCAGTGAAGCGTCAGCGAGACGGTTGCAAGGGGAACTGTCAGCGCTGCGAGTTAAACGGTTCCAAATAGAACTATTTAGTCTGAGGTTGGAACGGTAACTGTCGGTTTAGTCTGAGGTGGAAGCAGTTCCAATAGTTACGACCCACCTTTAGATTGGATCCGATCGAGCCGACCCACCAAAAACGACGGCAAGTCGTACTCTGCGATGTTCAATGAATATCTCAGGAAACTCGGAATCAGTAATAGAATCATAAAGTGGAACAGAGAACGCCATGAATCATATCCTCTCTTTTTCAAATACTTCAGACACATTACTATGCACGTAGTTAAGATGTATTACGCTCTAGAACAACGGAAACTTCAGTACAGAATGGAACAAATATTACACGATACGGTATTAAGTTTACTCTTCACAAGACGTGGATATTGAGACAACGCACGCGTGTGTGTGCTACCTCATATGGAAGTCTTATATTACTCTATCATATGAGAAATAGTACCTCGTTTTGACATCAGAAGCATCCCCGCATTTCCATGAACGCCGACAGTATACATTCAAGTTTTTGAGACAAACATTTTTGGTGCAATGGTGAAATAATACGAGGTAATCGATAAAGTATAAAAACATAACAAACAAAGATATACGATATTATAAATCGTGTAGAGCAGAAAGTAGTCTATTTCCATGCTTTCTACGTCGCATTTAATGCAAATTGTCTTTCCACTGACATTTCAAATACATTGAGTTCTCCACTCTGCATTTTAAATGTTCTTTATTTGACTTTATTTTCAATTATTTTTTCATTTCTTTAAAACATTACTCGTTCAAATTTCATAATATTCGACACGTGTATTTTTTAGGATACTCTTGCTCATAATTTTGAATGACTTGAAATATGCGATAGCTTGATTGCTTTGCGAAATACATTAAACAGCGCAATGCGGTGAACTTCTCTGCTATGGCGGGCAGTGCGCCAGACACTGGCTTGCTAAGATGTGTGGTGTGTTAGCCTGTAACCCAATTGTAGGCGGCTGCGAAGCAGGCCCTGCTACCGCAACTATAACCAGAAGGCTTATGCGTACAATGTGCGTGGCCGCAGCGATCTGAAGCTTCATTGTAGCTTACCATTATTCCGCTAATTGCGTGTTTTCCCGCCGCGTTTGTGGAGCCCGTACTTTGAGCTACAAGAAAAAGTATTTTCAAAATAGTCTTTCTTCACTCGTACGTAGAAAGAAGTTTTGTGGCCTGTGACATAGAAAGAAAACAGCCGGTAGTATCACGTTGCATTTTGCGCAACCATTATAATCTCCTTCATTTCTTTCTCCCTTTTTTCCCTTACATTGCTTAGAAACTGCCCCAAAGATTGAACTACAGACATTCTGTTGTCACACATTATATTAATTGCCAAGTTTGTTTCTGTTTTCGCTTATAAAGCCCCAGATTTGCAAAAAAAATCGATATTTTTCTGTTTGTGTACAATGTTTGAATCCTATCTTCTTCCTGCTCAACACATATTGGACAAATGGAATCTAGATTATTTCTTAATTTCCGTAATTTCCATCGCCCTAGTCGAAACCACCCGTAACCTGATCACGCCCTCGATTTCAGTGAGTTGATGTGTGGTTTGCGTCCCTAGTGACCTGCTTCAACTGTTTGAACTACGAGTGACCTTTTTTCTAACCTGCTCATTTCTATTTCTAGTCTGTATGCTTCATATAATTTATTTTGAATTACTTTGCTATCACTACTCTCAGGTGTGGCCTGCCATAAGTATTCCAGTCCTAAATTACAGATAAGTTACCTAATTTGCATACTCCATTTACCATTTCCATTATTATAATACGATTCCCTGACAATAGCATTTTTTGTCCCCACCCTAATCGATAGCCAGTATTTTATTGCTCTGAATTTCAGTGTAAGTTCAACCAGCACCTGAGGAAATTCCCAGAGAATACCACTGTTAGCAGTGCCTTTTGGAAGACCAATTATATTTTTGAGATATGTGTTTTAAAGAGAATTGAATATGGTATTTTCTCTTGCCCCCCCCCCATTCTTCTGCCCCTTATGCCATACCAGGTACCGAGATTGAATTGAACATTCTATCTGCAAGATTTGGCGCTATTTCTGGTACCATTGCTTTACTTAGCATGGTACTACTTAATATGTACAAGCCTTTGCATTTTGCTTTATCTTTGTCTGGTCCACAGTATATTCATAGTTATACATACACCTAAATATGTGTATTCTTTCACATTTTCCAGTGTTTCTCCCCAATAAGACCACTTTTCATTTAATCCGATCACCCAGCCATTTTTGAAAATCATAGTTTTTGTCTTCTTAATGTTTACTTTAAGCTGCATTTCAGTACAGAATATTTCAAGTGTGTTTAGACTATTTTGTAATACTATTTGAGTTTTTGAAAGGATAACTAGATCATCAGCGAACAATAATCCTGGTATTGGTCTATAGTTTTCTCCTTTTGTAGGAGCATCCAAATTAATATTACGTAGCTTATCAATGAGTCCATCTTTGAATAATATGAAAAGAAGTGGAGAAAGTACACAACCCTGCTTGACCCCTTGATTTACTGAGAGAATATTTACAGTGCCATCATAAAGACGGACACATGCACTCTCAGTACTAAATATGAATTTTAACATAGTGATAAATTTTTAGTCGATGCACCCTTTTCTCTTAATGTAGTCCAAAGTATATTCCTATTTACCATGTCAAAAGCTTTTTCGAAATCAACCTAAGCTCAATATAGTTTTCCTCTTTTAACAGCTGTTGCCCGTTCTGCAAGAGGTAAGAATAAAAATATTGTCTATTGTGCTATTATTTGTTCTGAATCGTGCTTGTAAAATCGATAGTTTTTCTTCATTCTCAACCCAACTTTTCCGCCTACTACACAGTATTTTATGAAAAACTTTTACTACAACACTGATGAGTGAAATTCCTCTATAGTTAGTGGTGTCATTTACATTGCCTTTGTTTTTATACATTGGAAAAATAATTGATGTGTTCTAGATTACAGGGAATACTCCCATTGTATACATGTAGTTAAAGATATCACAAAGTACTGGAGCAATTTCATAGTTTAATATTTTTAAAAATTCAGGTGGGAGGCTGTCGCATCCTGCTGCCTTGCTGTTTTTTAGTTTCTGTATTGCGAACATTACTTCATCTATCACTATATTCTTATCTAATTCAGCTACTTGAAGTTCCATTTCAATTGTTGTAGTAACTACTATATTTTAAGTATTGAGGAGTTTGTGGAAGTGGGTTTCCCAACTTCTCCCGTCTGTATGATTAATAATGTACAATTTCCGAGTTAATTTCCTTATAGTTGTCCATATATCGCTAGTATTGTTTGTATTAATTATATTTTGTTTTGTAATTGATTCTGCTTCTTGCCATGTTAATTTGGTCTCTAATACAGTATTTTTATACTGTTTCCGTAACTTGATGTATTTTTGACGCAAGACTTCCCCCCGTGCCAAACAAAGAATTTTAGTGTTTTTTCAGCTTCAATTTTAGCTTTTTCACAATTAGCGTTGTTCCATCCTGTCTCCCTCTGTCTAGACCTGCTTGTTTCCAATACTCTCATATTTCTACCTGCTTTACACAGACTGTTCTGTAGTACTTCAACTGCTGCATTATAACTTCCTACGGCTAGGCATGAGCGAATAACTGAGTAGAAATCTTCGATACTCCTGCAAAAATTCTCGATGAGTTCATCTTTCTTACTTTCAGTCCATTAAAAAGCATTGGTTTTCTGTGTGTGATATAATTTGGAACTTCTTTCTCCGGGATATTTGATTTTAATATAATGCATATTGGCTTTTGATGTGATTCTACCTTACTTTCAATCCAGAAATCATCTAGCCAGTGCAATGTTTTCTCGTACACTAAGGCATAATCGATCACACAACTTCCATTTGTACTAAGGTACGTGAAGTTACCCACAAGGTCTTGCCCATGATTTCCGTTAAGGATTTCTAAATGATGTGTAGTGCATAAATTTAAGAGATTCTTTCCATCTGTGTTAAATTCTTTACCCTTACTTTGCCTACCTTTTACATTTGCATCAATGTCATCATCATAATAATCAATTATTTGAGGGACAGATGTTTCTTCTCTGATTCTTAAATTGAAATCCCCTAATATTAACAGTCCTGTGAATGGATGTCTAGTTTTAAGTTTGTCCAGTATATTTTCTGTATCATCATAAAATGTATTGTTGTAGTACGTTGATCCTTGTGGATGTCTATACTATATTACAATTATTAATTCAAAATTCCTACAATCTAATTTCATGCAAACTGCATTTTATAAATTTACTGTAATTTCGTGGAACCTAAAGTTATCTTCAATTTTACAAAGAGTTACAATACCACCAGGGTGTCAACCTCTTGAACTTTTCCTTATAAAAAATTTACCAAAAGCTTTGTATCCGTTCATTGACATGTTGTCTCCTACTTTGTTCCAAGTTTCAGTGAGACCAATCACCGAGAATTTTTCCTGGAAACTGCGAAAACTACATTCCTGTACATGTATACAAGTGTAAATGTACCATAAGGAGAGCCTACCCAAACATTGGAATGAAATGCAATAAATGCACTAAGGATAATAATAGGAGCACATAATACTTATTATAAAGTTAAAAAATTGATAATAACGTAGAAATAAATATATCAAACAGAAATGGAAAGAGGTAAAACCTATTTTAAGTTACAAAACATGGAGAAATGAGTGATATTATCTTGTAAGATTTATATCTTTGTTTTTACATTTGATATAAATCTTACATTTATCCTTAGTACTTATACCAATAGCATTAAAATGTCATTATTTCTTATAATTATGTGATACTCAAATTGACATTTGAGTTATGAATTTTAATTATCTGCAAGTGTATTTAAAAATTGTTTCCAGAGAAGCCATTCTTTTCTTAGTACTTATACCAATAGCATTAAAATGTCATTATTTCTTATAATTATGTGATACTCAAATTGACATTTGAGTTATGAATTTTAATTATCTGCAAGTGTATTTAAAAATTGTTTCCAGAGAAGCCATTCTTTTCTTAATGGACATTGCCAGTCCTTAAAATTTTGTGGTATCTTCTTAATCGTAGTATCTAATTCAATTTAAAGACCAAGAGGTAATGAATAAACATTTCTTTATTGCTTGTCTAATAAGACATATACATTTCAAACTTTTTTTTTTTGCTTATATGTTTTTAAGATTAAAGTCATGTAAATATCCACCTACATACAGGGTCAAGTAAAAAATCTTGATACTGCCCCTTTACTCCACTAACAGTTGTTGGACAAGTTACAGTTCCTTGAAGTCGAAAAACACTGAGGTATAAAATTTTAGAATTTCCCGACATGTGTAATCCTTTAAATCTCTCACATCTATATCCGGGTTCTGTTTAGTCAAGTCAGGTTCGTTGTCTTCCAGTACTTTACGAAATTGACTAATGAAGGAAGCTGGTAGGTCATTCAGTAATAGCACTAGCTTTTTTCTGTCGTCCAATGAAAATTTTACGTTGTCAATATTACTCCAGGAAGATTTACTTGCGTAAATTACCTGCCGCTCTATAATCTCTCCCTCTCCCTCTCTTGATCTTCGTAGATAATTGGCAAAGTCAGATGTGGTGCAAATTTTGGGCCATATACGATACTCATGGGATATCTTATTATCTACATAATTATTCTCTCCTTTCTGGTCGTTCTTCCCGCATTCTGCTTGTTCCTCAATTCTATCGCGTGGTTCCTCAATTCTATCGCGTGGTTCCTCTTCAGACTTCATTCTGACTTCTGGTATAACCTACCCTTTAAGCAATTAACGTTGATTAAAACTACAATATTTAACTACCAAAACATCGTGATTATTGATGCATTTCTAACTTAATACTAACAACAACACGTTCTCACCTTTCCAACAATTAATTTTAAAAAGCTTCCTTTCCAATTCCACTAATAATTCCAAGGTACAATTCTTTCTCGTGAGATACCTTCCTTTCCAATTCCACTAATAATTCCAAGGTACAATTCTTTCTCGTGAGATACCTTCCTTTCCAATTCCACTAATAATTCCAAGGTACAATTCTTTCTCGTGAGATACCTTCCTTTCCAATTCCACTAATAATTCCAAGGTACAATTCTTTCTCGTGAGATACCTTCCTTTCCAATTCCACTAATAATTCCAAGGTACAATTCTTTCTCGTGAGATACCTTCCTTTCCAATTCCACTAATAATTCCAAGGTACAATTCTTTCTCGTGAGATACCTTCCTTTCCAATTCCACTAATAATTCCAAGGTACAATTCTTTCTCGTGAGATACCTTCCTTTCCAATTCCACTAATAATTCCAAGGTACAATTCTTTCTCGTGAGATACCTTCCTTTCCAATTCCACTAATAATTCCAAGGTACAATTCTTTCTCGTGAGATACCTTCCTTTCCAATTCCACTAATAATTCCAAGGTACAATTCTTTCTCGTGAGATACCTTCCTTTCCAATTCCACTAATAATTCCAAGGTACAATTCTTTCTCGTGAGATACCTTCCTTTCCAATTCCACTAATAATTCCAAGGTACAATTCTTTCTCGTGAGATACCTTGATATTCATGAGGTACACAGCGTTACCGCCACAACAATCGGAATTCTTTGCAGTGCACCAATCACAGTCACGGTATTCGCAACGGAATTTGCATTATGTTTCCTGCAACTTCAAGAAAATTTAACTTTTATTTTAACAAACTTTCTTCCTCACATAGCTCGGCGATATCTTGGCGCAATACAGGTATTACTATTTCAGTACCATTACATCTTCAGATTGTTGTCTCCCTCTGCGTCAACAAAACATCAGCTGATTACTAAAACGCAGAGCGGTTCCCTAGTTGGTAGTTTGAGGTTTATTTCGTTGAAGTTGGCGTAATGCTTTTTCCATGCCCGGGCAGACGTTGAATTTTGTGTGTGGAGACTCATGAATATCATTAAACTGCCGTATGCATCTATTTCAAAATCAATTATCTCTTCAATCGGTATCTCTACTGACTCCAAATAAGCGTTATCAATTCGTTCAATATTTTTGCAACAATTCCAGAACATACAAGAAAACAGACTCCTCTTGATCAGGTCAATGTAAGTGGCCGAATTATGTGAAAATTCTTTCCTTACGACCTTCTCAGTAAAGAATTTTCTATTATATGGAATACTTTAAAATATCATAATTTACATGAATTAACGAATCTAAAATGCAGAATTTTAATTGGTGTAAATGTAGAAGACCAACAAATAAGGATATACAAAAATACGCAAGCACTTTCCTGGCCCGGGTTTTTTTCCGTTTTTCCTTCGGGTAGAGGCAGAGTTCTTATACAGGTTCTCTAGGCTTTGTCTAGGGGTGTGTTTATTGTAACAATAAATCGTGAATTTAGTGGGTTTTTTTTCAACTCTTATGATTTTTAAACACTATACTCAGAATAATCTATAGTTCGATAATAACTTGTACATGTAATTTTTTGCGTAAAATTACAAACATATTGACATTCTATTAGTATTATAACTCGCAGCTAACTTTTTATCTTATCTAGGAATTTTTGCTTAAATTTTTGAATCCGCCTCTGCCTTAGGGCCCTTGATCGGAATTGATGGGATGGTCCCTTGCTTGCTTCCGGAGAGTAAATTAGTTTGTCCTCCACGTGGTCATACGCAGTTTGTACTGTTTTTTTGACAATAAATTTATTATTATTTGCCACTTTAAGAACGGAAGCTTGTTTCATTTAAGTGATCTAGACAGAAGATTTCATAGGAAATCCGACACTCGTTGATGCTACGTCATCGCTGTAGCGATAACGATGCCACTATGCTACGGCTATAAGACGTGCAGCATAACTCCCGCTTTCGCCCGGTAGCTACTAGCCATTCTGCAAACTATGGTTGGGTCTGCTAATTGAGTGGGATAGTACTTCGGTGGTTGGTGGGGAAATACTGAAGGTGTGCGCCGGATTAGTAGACTCTTCGCTTTTAATGACAAAAGTATTCATAATAGCGTATGTTATAATACCTTGCGTCTCGTCCCATGACTAACAAATGGCACACAGTTTGAAATAAAGACTATCGTTGTATTGGTGAATTATCTTTTCATTTCCGCAAAAGTGAATGAAATACCATTTATTTTAAAGTAATATTTGTGGATGTTGCAATTACGGTTGGTTTGGCAGCACACCTCCAACAAAAACGGAATTTTCGATTTTCTAATTAATAAGCTTTTTACTAATTTTACTAAAAGCAACTTAATTTAACAAGCGTTCGTTCAGAAATGAAAACGTCTTTGCAAGGGAAATATTGGCAACAAATTGTTATCAGTTAATGTTTTATTTATAACATATTTCAAAACCGAACCATGTGTTATGTTGGTATAAATTATTTGCAGTGGCTAATTATATTATATTTAGTGATGCCACCGAGTTACGTTAAAATTACAACAACAATCATTATAAGATATTGACGAAAAGAAGTAATCGATAAAGGAAACCACATAAAAATATCACTAATGCATTTTGACATTTTAGGTTGTATTGCAGATCATCAAGCAACATACTTCGAACACGCCTTTTTTGCTGCTATGTAATAACACCGAACAACTTCACAACCTACGTTCTTATTTTGTCCGTTTATTCGCATTACTCTTTTAGTTAACATATCAGCGTTAACTGATAAATGTCTGCGATGAACAATGTCTGCAATAACCACACCTATTACACGCAGATTGAAACTTCTGAAAGGTCGCGGTGAAATTCATCGTGTGAAGTCAACACTGAAGGACAAACATCAAGGCTGTCTGAACCGCAGACATCCAAGGACATTGGAAGCAAAACTTTTATGCAATATGGGAGCATCTGAGCTCGTGTTCTCGCGCTATCTCTCATGTGATGCACTGGAGAATAATTTATAGAAGACAAATATTTGTTGTAACTTTTATTGCCCTATAATGTATAATTAGATTTAATATAAAACGTACTATTCGTGAGATTTGCGAAACATTGTTTTCTCTTGACCTTTGACCTAGAATTACATTGTGAGAATGATGAGGACTTACGATATTTCATTGGAAATGTTGACCTTAAGGTGTATTCACCTCTATGGGAATTTATCTTGTATCTATTTTGGCTGGGCTGATATTTTTTTTGTCCTTATCTTATCCCACGTTTCTCCTTTAGAAAGCTTGCGTCGCTATTTTTTAATTAACAAAACCAAAACAAAATTAATACATATTAGTACACCACACAATAAGAGATAAAAAGACGATTACTTCTCATGTTGATGAATGCATACATAACGATTTTACAAATCATAATTATGTACATAAAATAGAAGAAGTAGAGAAGATCAAATATCTAGGAGTAACATTAGATAAAAACTTCAAGTGGAAAAAACATATTCAAGAAGTAAGTTAAAAAAATGAAAATTTGTGTATGGAATATAATGCGAATTAAAAACTATGTAAATTATAAAATACTCAAAACAATATATCATACTCTAATAGAGTCAATACCAAGGTATGGAATAGGAATATGGGGTTCTGTTGCAATTTCAAACATAAAAACTACATAATTGTCAAAATAGAGTGGTAAAAGAGTTGTTAGAAAAGAAAAAGAAAAATTTCAGTTAGGAGATATATTCAGAGAAAATAGCATAATGAATGTAAATAGTTTATATACAAACCAAATAATAATCAAAAACTTCTTCAAAGAAAAATATAGAGTTCAAATTAAACATAATCATAAAATCAGAAAGATATGTAACTTTAGACAAAAGAAAAGTTTTTATGAATAAGGAGAAAGAGTTTTAAGGGTGGTAGTGCCAAAAATCCTCAATACATTACCTGTGGAATTAATAGAAACAAAATCAAAATATGTAATGAAAAAGAAAAGAAAAAACTTTGGAAGGGCTCTAATGACCTTGACGTTGACGAGCCCGAAAGCCCCACACACAAAAAAAATCTTTGGACTATTGAAAATCAATTCGAGAAATAAACAAATTTCTAAAAATTAAATAATATGATACAATTATTATGATAAATTAAATTATGTTTGATATTAATTGTCACATTAATTAAAATTGAATTAAGTATGTTGTGTTTAGTGAATAGAATTGTGATTTGATTTTTTCTTCTTTAATGCTCTCAGACAAGTGTATGCTCTCTCTCCACTTAGAGAGAGAGAGAGAGAGAGAGGGGGGAGAGAAAGAATTATAAGCATTATTTGTCTTTTTTTTCTTTTCATGTTATGTTTGTAACTAATTACCAACGTTTATCCTTTGTATATGAAAACAAGATTTATGTATGCAGTGGAAATTAAAATAAATTGAAAATTGAAAAAAAAATTATTATTACTATTAGAATAATTATTATTATTATTAGAATTATTATTATTATTATATAAACCCTCTTTTCATTTCGAAATAATTACTAAATCAAAATATGATATGAGCATGCACAACAATACAAATGCTCTCAATTACAGCTCAACACAAGAGTGAGGTAAACTAATCTTAATGCTAGAGAGATTTTTTCCTTTGCTTTTTAACAGCAACATAAGAATGAAATAAAAGTAATTAATATCAAAAAAATGAAGCTGAGTATTTTATGTGTGATGCTATTCTACAGCTCCCATGTTTACGAAGTAGGTTTTGTACATCTCATATTGCTTTTGGTTTTATGGATTGTTGTTGAGGGCCAACTTGAGAAACTGTTAGAACCACGATTCCTCGTCACCAAGAACCATGAATGACTCAATCTGTGCCAAAGTCAACTGAGTCCACAGAACCTGTGACTGAATAAGTTTGGGTTGAACATTGGTATGAAGTTTTTGCTTTAGGTCCAAAGGAAAACAGTTGTTTACTTGCCAGTGTTTCTATACCTTTTTGTATCTTGTTCAGGGTTTATAATATATTATTTCATACTCATTCATTCTTCAACATTCCTATGTACCTACTAATACAACCTCTTCGTAACACTACATTCAGTGAGACACTCATGTTGTTTGATTATGTGATGAAAGATTTCTAAGTAATTTTGTAGGGAACAGATGGCACAGACAACTTAATATATGGTTTGTGGTAAAATGTTTGAACACAGTAACCCAGCTAACGAAAACCCCAAATGTATTTTCTACAATGCGACAAGTGCAGGACAGTCTGCTGTAGTAAAATATGCTTTCTTCATATGTAACAAAACTTCAACCACGTGAATTCATCAAATCATAATCTATCAATGTAAAGGTTCTGAACCCAACAATAACTCCATCTTTTGGCAACAATACATTTTTTAACACTCCAAGTACTGAAGATGGTCCAAGAACCCTTCCTTCCTTCGGACACTGGCCCATTATTGCCTACATTTATGTACAAAAAGTAGGTGACAGGATTCACCAACGCCATGAGAGTGATGCTGTGAATTTTCTTGTACTGTAAAACCTCTGTGATTTGAATTCTCAATTCTTAATAATGCGAATATTTTCTTTGGTTGCCTCACTCTCCTAAACAAGTTCATGTTAAATCATATTTTTCAACTTGAAATTTAGAGGAAAAGGTTTCTGATAATTCAAATTTTAGTATGTGCAACAATTGTTTTTTCTCTTTATATCAGACCAATAATGTGCTCTGTGAAATGTATAATCAGAGTCTTACAGATCAAAAATAGAGTTACTGTATTGCTGTATTCAAACCAGTCACTAAACTATTCTTCTACTATGTTTACACACAGCTTGATCAGTTTTACTCAACGATAGGGTCACTGTATAATGTGGTAGGGACCAGATCCCAAGATTCACACCTTCTTAACATAATGGTTGACTCATTTTCCAAACTATAGTTTTCTCTGAATTTGATTCTTTACTTTGGAAGCCTACAGTTTGCTCACTTGCAACCATTAGATTGCAGATAAAGAAATAGGTAGAATCACTGAGAAAGGTTCCACAAGGTGAAAAGCAGACTAAAATCACTTTTTTTTTTCTCTTCGTCTTTACTAACTTAAGTAAAGTTAGTAAAGCTCAAACATTGTTATAAACAAGCACTTGTAATGCTGCACACACTGCAAACATTATTATCATCATGCTGTAAAGTTACATTGTATTAACCAATGGGGAATGTCTTTCCTTAACTTTGTACATAATTTGTGTATTGTTTGCAAATAGGCTAAAATTGTGAGTAATTTTTCGAACATTCAGTAATTTGAAATATGTCAGAAGTCCTGATTGGACTGTCCAGTGAGGTTCGAATGAACTAGGTTTCACTGTATTTATAAAATTAACAGCCATACACGTATAATTTGTTTGGGACTCCATTGTGAATGTGATTTCCTTCTAAAGCTCCATAGCTGTCCAGGAAGTTTATCAATTTCAAAATTTATTTTCAATAATCTTCCATTCCTTAACAGTCTCATAGTGTTTGAAAAAGCTGAAAACAAGTTTTGTTTGATTAATGCATTATTTTTGGAATGGTTATTTGCTATTAGATATGTACAAATTTTAGTATTTTTTATTAATTTTCTGGAAATAAAATGAATGTCTTGCTTAATCACACACTTAACTGCTAAAAAATAAATATGTTCTTGTGCACAAACTGTTCTCAATTTGCACTTGTATTTATTTATCCGTATCATCTAAATGCTGATCTATGTTGTACATTTCAGGTTTTTGTTGTTGTTTTTTTTTTGGTGGGGCTGTAGGACCCACAAAAAAGAACACCTGAAATGTACAACAGAACATTCCACAGAACTATTTTCTCTAAAATAAGTATACCTCAAGATCAAAATGCAACAAGTTGCTGTACAATAACTAAAGTAGCTTTCCTGAAGCATTGATGTAATTTTATCTCTGCTAATTTAATTAAAATAGTTAATTTGACCTCTTTGTTTATTTTATTTTAAGCAAACGGTCATTCTGTTTTTATGTGAGGTTTTAAAAACAGAATGACTATCTGCTTAAAATAAAATAAACAAAGAGGTCGATTTAACTATTTTTTCCTAAAGAATCTCAAATGTTGTTAAAAATAAATTTGATGGATTTGGCATGTACGCTGCTTCATAACATGAATAGATCATACAAGAGCTTGCAATTGTGGCCTTAAGCAAAATCAACACATTATTGTCTAAGAAGCGTCTCTGTTTGGAAACATGGACCCACATACTTCTCACTCCTCAATTGTTGCCTATTCAGAGACTGTCCCAATTATACATTGTGGGTACTGAGAATGACCCACAATTCGTTTTTGGTTTCGTGCATGGTAAAGTTAAGGAAAAAACTTGTCTAATTAAAAATTAACAGTTAATCATCTAAAAAGAAATTGATTGAAGTATAAGTTAATTTTTGGAACCTTGGAAATTTTTTAAAAATATGGTAAACACTTCAAATACATTGAATAGTGACAATAAATATACACGCCCAGCTCAAAAATGCTTAAGAAGAACAATTTTATTCTTTACGAACAAACAACTTCCAAATTTGGCTGTCTCTGTATCTCTTCCTTCCACTGTTCCTAGAATTCTTCTTCCATCACCCTCCCTCACCCCACTCCCTTTGGAGGTCATTCACCTACTTTGGAGGCATTTCGTCAACCACTTTGTGCATTTGCCATTTTTTCTTGTCCGGAGGAAGGTTAGTATGTAGAATTTACTTGTCTTGTTTCCCTTTAATGCTGCTACTTGTTTATTTTCTGTATATTTTATATGTATTAATATGAAGTGTTGTAATTTTAGATTACTGAAGATGACTGCTATGCAGTCAAAAGTTATATTTAATAATAAATATATGGTTGGTGAGGCTATGAAAGTTAATTTCATTTTGAATTACGCCTACAAAATGTCACCAACACATCTATTTAAAAATACGTGTTTAATTTCAAAAGAAATAGATTTTGAATTTGCTGTAGAAAATTCTCCTCGACCTTTACTCAGTCTGTCCTACCATGCTAATCAAACTCTTGCATTGATCTAATAACTATTGCTGTTATTTTTTATATGCTAGTTCTTTATTGTCCTTGTCAAGTCCCTTGTGCTGTGCTTGTAGCACCATGGCAGACTTAGCCAGCTCACTTTCTGTACTTGCAATCCCCTCATTCCTGACAAGGTTTTCACTCAAATTGTAGTTGATAGCCCTGAAGGCTTCAAATCTTAAGTTGTTCCTGGGAAGGTTTGGTTTATAAACCATCCTAATGTCTTCCTTAGACCGCCTCTTTCGCTAACTGGTGCCACTAAACTCCATTGTCATTTATATTCAGGTGACTACAATGGTTTGGACATAGTCTGCCCTTTCTTGCAAAATGTGTTTCCCATTTCCAGAAAACTGAAAGATTTTCATGGTTCATTTCTTAAGGAATAATATTTTTATTCCTTAGTAAGAATGGTAAGAAATAAATATGATTTTGTTAACTCATGCAAGCATTATTGATTGAATTAAAATTTAATGATATTTGTAGCTACGAATTTTATTCACTAAGTTTTTATTAGATATTCTGAAGAGACTCCTTTTGACATTTAAATAAAGGAGTGTGTGTGTGTGTAATTAATAATTTGTATTTCATATTGTGTAATAAAACAAATTCTGTATTTCAATAATAAATGCATTTATTGTAACTATGTGGTATATTTTTTACCTTTATGTAATCCTCCATTAGAATGGAAAACTATGCTTTGAAGACTGAAGAGAAATAGTAACTTGCAAGTGTTGTAAATACTGTAGCCCAGTAGCTAGAAAGTGCAAAGTTGTTGCAATGCAAGTTTCTTGCCCCATGTGAGCATATTTAGTTGGCATGTAGCATACTCTCAGGTTACCTGCCTAGCAATTTGTGCTGTGTTAACGGGTCTTTACAGATTTACCCAACAAAATTTTGGGAGACTTAAATGTTAACGATATTGCAAATGTTCATGGAGTGTTTTGTGAATGTCCTTAATCATGTCAAATGGAATGATATGAGTGCTTCTAATGAAAATAAAATAGCAAACTATGTTTAGATGATATTTTTAATTAATTTTTACAAATTATAATGTAATTAATTTTGGCATAGATGATTCTTTTGATGGCATAACATCGCTCTGTACGAAAACCTATTAGTCTCCATTATACAGTCTAGAATAGTAAAATATAATTGAAAAACACCTACTTTGAAAGATATAATTAATGCGATAGATAAAAAATAACTAGGCATATACTCCTGGATCTGGTTGACTTCAACCTTTTGTTTGTCATCAGTTGCCGGAATACCATGACCACTCCTTTGCTTTGTCTATATTTCCTAGGATGCAGTGCTTAGTGTCATCTGAATTAAAAAATGATTATCCTCTCTTATAGGCCAGGCAAAATAGGATTATGCCTCAGATTAATTTTCATCTAAAATATACCTTTTTTGTTTTCTCACTAATGTCACACATACGACTCATTTCTCAGAAGAATACGCTAACAAGTACTCCACATAATACATCCAATGAGCATATTTCATTTTAAATTCCTCAAAACAGCAACTAGATCAATTCAAATCTTTTGGTTTTTTTTGTTTTTTTGGCATTTTTGTCAAAATAAGCATATTTTTGACTTAGAGAAACAGATTTTGTTATACATTACATTAAGAATAAGATGAAGAATAACACAATTTTAATATCAAATGTGTGTGGTGCACTGTCAAATCTTGTACCTTGACTCTATCGACTCTTGAATATTAATCTTGTATCTTAATGCTTACCCAGTTACCTAAATGCTTACCAACTTGGGAACTAAGTAGGTACAAGTATTGTATTTAAATACTATACCCATTTTTCTGAATAAATGGTCATCAATGCACATTGCAATTTAATTACATAGAAATTTCAAAATGATTTCAATAGAATTTTCTCTCTCTCTCTATTGCTATTGCACAGGCATGATTGATCTACTGCTTCAAATCATATTTGCTACTCTAAATTAATTTTGAATACATATGTTTGGAGAACATTTTCTCATGGAAAATCAGAATTATATTAAATAAATGAGCATATTATTTAGGTTTTCATTGTTACATCTGGTATGTCACAAGGGTTGCCTCATAGTAACCATTATTCTTAACTTTATTTTGTACTGATATAGTTAGTTATATGTCTGCTAAATATATGTTAATAAAATTCTTATGTTAATTACCTTAAACTTGTTGGTACGTTGATGGGTGAATTGGATTAATTTTCTTAAAAACGACTTAAATCATTCATTAGGACAGTTTGATGCTATGACATTATGACAGTAAATTTTGGATAACCACCCCTAAAGGGGTGATCAAATAAAAAATTTTGAGTTTCCTGCGGGTCATATCACTTAAATTTGTCCAAAGACTAATTGTACCAAAGGAAAAACTTGTACCACAATATGCCACACATTCTCAGTTTCCATACACAGTATGACTGCGTATGTGGTGACTGGACAGCCATGACTCGTGCTACATCATTTTGCGAACATCCCTCTCCCCGGCGTTAGTATCTCACATAAATATTTAAAAATTGGTATCAACATATTCAAAAAAAAGCATAAGCTATATCTTGTACACAAAATTTTTTCCATATAAAACATTTTACAAAAACCAAAAATGTCAGTGTGAAAAATAGATTGTTTCCTCATATTTTCTGTAATGGATGGAAAACTATTTGTTTTATAGCAGATATGAAGATGATTAATATTGTATTGTATGTAATAATAAATAAAACAAAAAATGTTTGAACTCTATCTGATCTCTAGTAACAGAGATAATGAAATGTTCACTTTTTACAGCTTTGAGGGCGACTGGGGGGTTAAGCTCCAGGGGAATTCTTAGAGACTTTTGTGAAAATGACCTTTGGGAAGTGATCTATCAGTGGGGAAATATTCAGCTTTATGCTAATTTTTCCCCGTTCAAAACCTTTATTGACTGGGTTATGGCTTATTTTTAATTCATGCACGGTTAAGGGTGTATTTCCCAAGCTTTTTAAGAAGACAGTGATTATTCCAATATATAAATCTGGAGATAAGTGTAATGTGTCAAACTATAGACCAATTTCACTTTTGCCAGTTTAATAAAAAATTGTTATTTTCAAGAATTTTTAAATTCTTAGACAGTACAAATTATCTTTCTGATATACATGTGGGTAGAGGTACCACTTCAGCTCTTGTATATGTTAGTCCAAGTCAAACTATCCCACAACAGGCCCCGAAGGTGCCCAAGGGGGTCACGGAGGGTAGAGCTTCGCAATTACTAGACCTCGGTACTAGGAGGAGGAGATGTGGTCAGCATCTCGCTCCGACCGGTACTCATTTTACAGCAGGCTCAGTAGGCCTGGGAGTCAGTCTGGATGTTGAGGTGTGATAAAAAATCCCCACCTCACCAGGGTTTGAACCCTAGCCATCCAGCCAGCAGTTCAGCGCTCTACCCATTGAGCCACGCTGACTCTCTTGTATATGTTGCAGATTTTATATATTGCAATTTAGATAAAAGTAAACCAGTAATTGCCAAACACACACCACACACATTAATTCCAAACATAGCACATCCAGTTAACAGATTTTGGATACAATTTAATGGTAATGTTATAAACTTCACCATTGTCAAGTGTAATGTTATAAATTTTATTTACTTGTAAAATCAACACAACACTTTCAGTAACATGAAATTCACTCAAGAAGAACAACAAACAAAACTCACCCTGACATACCTGAACTCCCAAACTGCTTCGAAGAATATATTTTCCTAAAGAGTATTTTTGATTTAATCGTATTATTCAATGATATATAAATACTTTGGGAACTTGCAGTGGAGTCACTACAGTAAAATATAGTAATATTTAAAATTTTGCTGTAATTTTGTGTTTTGTTTCTTTGTGAGTGGTAAAAGTATAATTGCTTCAATGAAAATGCAGAAAATTCATCCTTTAGAGTTGGGGAATGAGAAATTGAGAAATATTAAATGAACAAATCCCTGAACTTAGTTCCCCTCTCAGGAAACTAGCCTTCAAATTCCTTCTCTCTCACCCCCCAACTCACCAGGGCACTGCACCCCACTCCCAACAGTTAAAACCCTAAATTCTTTCCATCTTCTGCTGCCAGTTCCTGAAAAACTCCGATAGCCCCCACCCCACCCCTTCACCAACCCTCCTTCACTTTCCATATAATGACCTTCGTTCGGCGTGCTCTGCGCACTTGCCAAAAATATTTCCTCAATAATAATCAGGTATGTAATTTTGTCGGTTTGCTCACTCTGTATTTGTTTTCTTTTATTCATTTTTCATTGTTCGTTTCCTTATTTCAATAATTTTTACATTTCTTTCAATACTGTTTTTACAGCTCAATTATTGTATACTTTGATGTTATGCTTTTATGTTTTAATTATGGTCATTTTCGTGTGTGTGTATATATATATTTATTTATTTATTTATTTATATATTTATTTATATATTTATTTATTTATTTATTTATTTTCAATGTACGTTACTGACAATGGCTGCTATGAGGCTGAAAAAGCTTTCTAACATTAAAACAATGAGCCACATACAAATGACTTTTAATTTATCATTTTTATTCAGATAGTACTTTCGCCAGCTTAGCTGGCATCTTCAGTCTGATAATGCCTAGTATCAAAGGGCAAAATGTTTGTCAGACTGAAGATGCCAGCTAAGCTGGCGAAAGTACTATCTGAATAAATATTTTACTAGTAGACAACACATCTTTAATTTATTCTTATTTAATATTAGTAGATATGTGAATGTTGGATAAAGTTCAAACGTGTAATTTTAATACCTATTTTATGCACTCCCTTCTTGAAGACAATTTTTCTGTCCATGTATGTTTGTAAAATGTGCTGGTAAATGCAGCTTCTAATAAAACATGATTTTACTTACACAACACTAATAAATACCAAGCATTTGGTGCTGGGTAAGGTGTGGTATGATAGTAAAATGGTATTTAATTTATTTATATGGGATGGTGCTAATTACTAAATATTCCATAATTTTTTACAGGTATTTCACAGAGAGATTGTAGTTCTTTTTACCCACATATTAATGCTCGAAGATATGACATCATGCGTGATATTGTAGACTTTTTTCAAGAAAATATTAAAGGACGATTTCCATGCTCTGACTGTATGTATGACTTCATTCTAGCTAGAATTTTGAAACTAAGATTAACTAATGCATCAATATTTGTGTGTGATTAATTTCAGATGTGTTTGATGTTATCTGCATTGACAATAATTCTCTGAAGATAGTTGATTTTCAGCCATATGATAAAAATTATACTGAAGGCTTACTGTTTAATTGGGAGGAACTTTCAACTTTAATGCCAAATGAAGATTGTGAGGAAAGTAATTTGGAGAATCCTGAGTTCAGGTTTATCAATGAAGACCCAGGAGTACAGCCGAGACCTTTCCCAGTTTGTGGAACGCCATATGAAGTAAATGAATATTTCAGAAACATGAGCAGTGTTTCTATGATGGAGTTTTTACTTGAGGTAAGTAAACTTTTAAAAAATTCAGTATTTCCTCACCTTATTTGTTCCTCTTATTGCAAATTTCAAGACTTTATCATTAATCAATGGAATATATGAAGTTCATGTGAAATTACTGTATCAACTACCTATTGATTTTGTCACTTTTTATGGTGAAGTTTTTATCTGCAATGAAGCAAATGTACTTTCTAATTATAAAGTAAAGGAGGAATGTTAGTTTTTAAACAGGGGCCAAGATATAGTTTTTCCTCTTGGCATAAAATAGTTACTGACCTGATATTTATAATTTTTGATGGTATATTTGTTTTTAATTTTGTCTAAAGGAGGTGAGACAACAGAGGTCTGAAGACAACTAACACCACAATATGAACCTTTGTTCCTTTTAAGGTTATTTTTACATTTTGATATTTCATCAAATTGAACCTGGTGGTGTGCTGTGGAAAAAATGAGATACCGAAGTGTTACTTACATGACCCAATTGAATTGGGTTCTGTGGGATGGTTAGGAATCCACTTTGTCTCATCATCTCCATCTCTTTTATTCACTTATTTGTAATTGAAAAATATTTTACAAATTGGAAGTAAAATTTTAAAATTTAAATATTTGGTCTGTAGGTGAAATGTCATAGGAAATATCTTTTTTGTTGTTGTTGTTGTTGTTGACATTTTCATCACTTTTTGTAATTCTGTACTTTATTTGTTACAAAAGAAAAGAAATTGCTTGGAAAACTTTCAAAAAATTTTAGTCCTTTTTTAGTAGGGAAATAAGTTTATTGAAATATCTCTCTTACTTGTCTAATTTGTATTTTATTTACTATGAGAAAATTATTTGAATAATAAAGTGCAATATTTAAAATTTGAGTGAGTTCTCTCTTCATGGATATATCTTTCTTACAACACTTGTTGACATGTATATATGTATGTATATAATATATACATGTTATTTATATGAACTCAATATATAATTTGAATAGTAAAAATTGTAGATTACTGCACTGTGTGAGGAAAAGGCTTAGGAAAGGGCTTTGTTATAACATAATAACTTCTTTAAATCTATTTTTTATTTCTAATAAGAAAAATATTTGAATAATTTAAAGTAAAAATTTTTAATTTAAATTACTTCTCCTGTACATATTTTTTCCTATCACACCTTTTATGTTTAAAGCACTCTTTCCTGTTTCTTTTTTTTATTGCATTGGGTGGTTTGAAAATTATTTAGTATAACAATTCCTGGTGGTCAGAAAGACTTTTAAGTTATGAAACATTTGCACTTTATGTTGATTCATTATTTTATTGATAACATTTTATAGACCAGTATTTCTGTTGTTCCTGTAGCTAATTTAGATTTTAAGTACAATAAGGTTGATAAAAACTGTAGTATTACATATTATTCTCACATTTGTATCACAGAATAAATCTTTCATTAATACAAAAGCATCAGGTTCAAAATGTTTAAAAACTTTTCTTGACCTGTGAAGATGGAAAATGTTGATTGTATTAAAAATTACACTTTTGTTATTAATTTTTTGTCTTAGGTTCTAGATATTTTTGAGATCTAATTTTTTTTAAAAATATTTCCTAGTGGAGAAAATTATTGACCAATTATTGATGTGATTTTCATAATCAACATAAACTGTTATTTGCAATTCAAAAAATATTATTTCCCTTGAAGAAAGAATTTATTGTATTGACTTGGAGATTTGTCTTGAATTATCTATCAGTGGCAATTTGCTGATCTTTTCTTCTTATTACATATTGTTAAAGAAGCACTAATACTTGTTGTTCCACTAATTATCAAACCCAGTTTTTGGAAAAACTTCATCTCTTGCTGTGATAATTAAAAAGAACTTTAATTTTACAATTTGTATCAGAACTAGAAATTTTTTTCATTCCATTGTCTGAACCTAGGTGTCTTTTAATGTAAAAAAAAAATGGTTTGTGGTATGTTATTTTTGTAAAACTGCTTCATTTTATCATATATGAGGCAGACATCCGATGTCATCTGTAGTTATAATCTGAATAGTTTGATGCTTCTCTTATAACAGACAATTTGTTATTTACATCAGTATTTTTATTTCTTTTTCACCTTTGTAGTAATATCACATGTTGCAAACACAAAACAAAATGGTGTTGACAGCTTTACTTGTTTTGAAATGAAATTTGATGGCTCTTCTGTTCAAAGCTAATACAAACATAAGTTATTAAAATTGATGGTGAGGCAAGTTTCACTCTAGAATTATTAAAATTGCGATTTTTGTAGGTACAAGTTAACTTTGTTATCTTACATGAGTTATTCATTTATTAGTGAATGTATGTAAATTTATCTTATTGTCTGTAAGCAATACCAGGCAATTGTCATTTTCTTAAACAAAATTTTTTTAGTTAATGTTGTCCCAGGTGAAAAATTGAATACACAGTCATGTCAATACTGTGTTACAGACTTCAACTTTTATAATTCAGAAATTAATTGATTTTTCAGTGATTAATAATGAGATAACAAACATCGATGTGTATCTTATGAATTGAAAAACTTGAGATTGGACTTAAAAGTAGTGCTTGGGAGTGATTTTGCTGTAATGGATGTGCATGTTTGAGAGAAAACAACAGCACATAGTTTACGCAAATTTCTGTAATATAAATTGTTCATATAGTTGTAAAAGTTTTTTATAAGTTAAAGTTTAAGTATTTTGTGGGATATGACTTCATGTACTTGTGGCATAATCAGATGATCACTGCTTCTGTGATAGGAACAGCATTGGAGATCACGATTTTTTCCTCAAATTTTGCATTGACTCTTGGTTATGACTCTTCTGGAACTTTTGGTACAGCTATTTTAGGTCGTGCTAGAACAAAAGAAAACATTTTAGTTCAGTTCATTACTAACTGTTGGTTTATGGATACATGTAATCTGGCATAGCTAAATTGTTGGAGGTTCCAGTGCAGGAAGATGTAATGCGACCCAAAACTACACTTGCTAAACATGAATTCAGAAGTTTCTAATCAAATTTTGTATGGTTCATAAATTAGAATTAACTATACATAAATGCAAACATAATATGTGGTTATATAAATTTAAAGAACAATGGTGTCAAATAATGTGATGTAAATTTTTTTTTGGGGGTGGGGGGCTTTAGGGCTTGCCAATGTCTGGGTCATTAGAGCCCTAAATTGTTTTATTTTACTTTCTATTTGTCTTAAAAGTTTGGCACCACTTTATTGATATAATAAGATCAACATGAACAGGTGTTATTTGGGACTTCCAATTTTACCAAACTAAAATAATAATAGGCCTTTCAAAATGAAAATTACTTGTCTTACACCGACAAATTAAATAAATTTTAATACAGTAACTAAATATTGTTAAGAAAATCTACACAATGCCTAGGGGACATCCAGTACACTGTTAGCAACATGTACCAACTTAGCCACATGTATCACAAGTCTTTGGTATCTTTCTTCAACTTTTTATTACATTTATATGGTTTTCTATTCCTTGTATCTCTTATTCAGTTTTAACTATGTTTTCCTACCTCTTCAATCATTCTTTTATCGTTGGTTATAGAATTCCAAAACCGTACTCTACGCTCAATACATCTACTTCGAAAAATAATATTTTGAGCACTTAGAATCATAAATGTGTGACAGTAAGTTGAGGGAACTATTAACTTATTACACTTATTTATGAAACTCTAAACCTTTCACATGTATGCACATTTCAAAGTAATTTAATTTTGAGAAAAGCTAATTATACTTAGTCTTGATATCAAATAACCTTTAGGTTTAAGGTATTAAAATTCTAGAGCATGTGCTGTGTCAATAAGAGGAAACGCATTGGAATGGGCACATTGTGTTTCATGCCACACAGGTTTTCTAAAACTTTTTTCATGCAATACATAATATGGACTAATAATATTTAGTTCAGTGAAAAATGGAGTTTGAATTAAGCTAGAATTTAGCTTAAATAATGGTAGAAGAAGCAGGGAAGAAGTATCTATTGTTCAATTAAATGGGTTTTGTGTAATTCGAGTTTAATGTAATTATGTAGTTCAGAAATATCCTCTGTGGAAGGGAAGGGGGAAAAAAATGCAAATATTTCTGAGTATTTTCCCTCAACTCATTGAAGTTACAAACGTTTTTTGTTTTTATGGATTTCTATCCCCTTTTTCTAAAAAGTAACTAATTTTAAGGTATAATTATATAATGGAAGAAGTTTCTTTTTACCCATGAAGGTTTTGATGTAAAAAGCTGAATGGAAAGTTATTGTTAAGTAAGCTGTTTTACAAATTAATCTAATTAAAGGACAATATTGATTGAAAAGATTTTTAACTTAGCTTTATAACTAAAAGTATGGTTTATATTAGAAAAATAAGATTATATTGAATATGTTATTACTAATGACTAAAATGAATGTAGTACTACATGAGACTAGAAGGAAATTTTGCTTTGACTTAATTGTTGATCGCTATCTGGTAGATTGCGAGAAAGTTTTTTGGTTTTCAGAAAAATTTCTGCATTACTTTTAACATACATTTATAACAAAACAAAAAATTATAAGTGGGGTTTTATAAAATAGGGTTAGATCATTGTGCATGTTTGTATTAAATGTGTTTCATGTAGGATTGCCAGAAACATCCTTAGCTAAATATGCTTTGCATGATTTTTAACACAAAATAGCATATTTATTATAAATATCTTATTAGACACTGTTGCTGTAGTAATAAAAAATACTAAATTTTTGTTTTTATTTTTACAAATTTAAATTCGTGATGTTTTGTGTTATAAATCATGATGTTTAATATCATACACTACGATCCATACTTCAAGTAGAGTCAACATGAAAGATACTCTTGATACATACTATTTGAGTAACATTGATGTTTTGGGAGATGTTTTGTATTTTTAGCACTTACTTTCACACTGGCCAAGAGAGAAGGTGAGGTCATCCACTGCAAATCCACCATTTACTGCCTGACCTTCTAAAATTACTCGGAAGTCTGATCCAGCCTCTACTGTAACTTGTGCTGGTGACCATGATGCTCTGGCTGTGTCAACTGTTTGAGCTTCCAACACCCATATCTGGAAGAGATGAACACAATGAATGAAGTCTCTTTTTTTCATCAAATAGCAAGTGTTATGAATGAAGATTCACTCATTCTTTTTCAAGAGAAAGAGTATTTGATGTTAACATAGGTTCTTGCTCAAAGGTTGCCCCACCCATGGTTCAGGTGGTAGCATTCTTGCTATTCACCTAGTTATCCGAGGTTCAATTCTCGATGGGGCCAGAAGATTTGTAGCTTTTCACATTAATGTCCCAGTTCACATAGCTGTGACTACTGAAAAGTAAACCTACCTTCCTTCCTCTTATCCAGCTCCTCCTAGTATCAGTAACTCTAACTACTTCTACTAACCCCTCCACGTTGGTCTAGTTGTTGGCAAACCCAGTTAAGCGGCCCTCCTACTAACAATAGCCTAACACCCAACTCCTAACTTTTATTACTCCATGTACATAAGCTTCAATAGCACGCTACATTTCCCATTTACAAACACAAAAATATAGAAAGATGCATGTTTTATGGGGCTTCTTTTTATTCCAGGTTCAACCAGAGGGTTGTGTAGAAGTCTGTTTAGGAAACTGCCCATTTGTGGGTTGTGAGAAATATGGAATTTTGGGTTGTCCAACACGAGTGCAGGGCCTTCCCCCAAAAAAATAGTTTTTAGAAATTGGCTAGTATTAATAAAAAGTATAGGTTTTGAATCAACACAAAACAAAGATATGCAGCGCAAATTGCCCATGGGCACACGCTAACCTATAAGGGCGATGAAGGACCATACCCCTCCCCCTCCTGTGGAATATAGAAAACTATTTCTTCCCCCAAGAGTTTGGGCTCTACAGACTGAAAAGCTGTAACCTCTTTAGAAAAAGTTTAAAATGTTTAGGTGTCGACATGTTTCTGGTCGAAAACTCAATATCACAAAAAATAAGAAATTTGATGCATCGTCGATAATTAGTTTTTTTTAATAATTTTCCTCCCTAGGAGGTTTGTAACGGAAAAATTAGGGGCAGATTCAGGTTCTACGGAAACGTTCATGTAAGAAAATATTTTCACTTTTATTTCACGACCATATGACCCCTGCCAAAATTAAATCTAAAGTTTTATTGCCCTCTAATGAGCACATGATGTTTGGGCTACAGGTATAGCTGTGTGTGATTGGGTGTAGCTCGCTGGGAGACTCGTGCATTTTCCTTATGATGGACTATTGAACTTTCTACGCATAAATAGATTTCCTACACTAATTTTTCTTACCTTTTGACAAAGAATCCAAAGAAATTATTTTCAACAAGTTTTTAAGACCAGTCCATACAACCCTAGACCACTCGACATGGAATTGTCCTCGAATTTTTCAGAATGTTTATGAACGGAATATAGTCAGTATATTTTAATTTAATTGAAGGAAAACTTAGATCTCTTACGTTGGCTAGTGGGTCAATTATATTTAAGTTTTATCTGTTTGATTCTTCCCAATTTAATTTCCCGAGGATCTTCGTTTTGAATGTGCCGGAGTTACGAGCTTGACCGAAAAGTAATTATGAGATTCAACAGTACAGCTGTTTACCCTCTAATCTAGGAAGTATATGCTTCCACATCGTATTTGTCTTCTATTATTAAAAGATCAGATGCAGAAAGGGTATATACACACTATTTATTTTTTACTCTATACCTTTCTATGATTGTGCTTCAATGGATAAACATGATTTGATTGAAAGTTCTAATGCACACATGCCATAGTATTGTTCTTATTGTAGCACTATTTAATTCACTATTTATTAAAGTAGTATTAATTGAATTTTTAATTCAATATTCTATACAGAGCATGTATCATTAACATAAATATTCTATCCCTGTGCAATTTCTCTATTTTTTTATACAACTGATGTGACAGGTATTATGTAATCAAAGTCATTCCTGCTGGAATACCCCTACCCCTGAAACTTCTCCCTGGAGTCGTCCTTTTATACAGTAAAGGTTGTATTTCATTTCAAATAACCGATTGTACCACCAACTACATAGTACTACATAAGAAATCACATTTTTTCCAGTAATGATCACTCACAAAGTACCGCCTTTAAAACTTGATGAGCCCTAAAACCCCACAAAAAAATAATAAAAAAACTTGTCTTGAGCTTTAGAGCAAAATTGTAAATATTTTACTAACAAGAGTTATGAACAAAAAATCCGCATAAACGAGGTTTTACTATGTCAACATTGTACAAATCATTTTCATTAGGTGATGTGCAATATCATTCTTTTGAAAACTGTCTTATTCAAGGCGTTAACAGCATTTTTGTGCTTTATCAATAGCTCTTTCCAGTGTAGACATATTTTCTTACTGACTTCAGATGAATTTATCATACATAGGTATTTTTGTGCAGGTATGTACTACTGAGGCTTATTTAAGTTATCGTTGGGACCTAGAGCGCTTACAAGTTTTGGGACTGAGTCCTCTTTTAGGGTTCATTAATCTGAATGAAGGCGTTGGAGCTACCTGTTTGTGATGATTGACGACGAAAAATCATACAGACACGTGTACCTTTTCGGGAGCTTCGTCTCCAGCACCACTCGTACTGTTGTCCTGGCGTAGCACTCGCAACTCAGCCGAGTCACCGGCTCCGAATGCTGCGAACCAGAATGTGAAACAAAGCTGTCGCTCTTCCGACCCCTCTAATCCAGGGATAGTGGGAGAAACGAGGCGCGCAGTATTGCTTCCCAACGCTTGGTTGAACAAGTCGAAGTAAATATAGCCCTCTGAAACAAACAAAAATGAGCTGAGTTAATTGGAAATCTACTCCTGCGCACACCGGCGACTTACGACAAGAAATCGGAACATTTCTGTCGTTCAAGTAAAAATGACCATAGAGGTGACGCAGCGTCCCTAAATAGCAAATGGAATTGCGCAGACTGGCGACTAGGTCAGGAAAGCGACAAAACTTTCTAGGGGTTGTCGTCGTTCCAGCCCAACAAAGAACCCTTGAGTTCAATGACGCTACGCGCACCGATGATTAACTGTCGGAAGACAATCGTGTCCCTTGTGTGCGCATAGTGTTAAGCCTAGCTAACTTCAGACTATTCGAGCTTGATATAATGTGGCTTGGCGTCACACTTTGATTTACAAGCGCTTGAGATCGCCAAAGTCAATTTTAAAGCCTGAAACATTCCATTGGAAGCTTCCTTTATTAAACGTAGACAATTCTTAATTATTGGCCCAATTCTATCTTTTAAGGGCTCTAATGACCTTGCCGTTGACGAGCCCTAAAGTCCCACACAAAAAATTTTATCTTGAGCTCTATCTAACCTCTCGTCTTGGTTTCATTCAAATCGTCTCATCGTTAATACTGATAAAACAGTATCAAGGGCTCCAATGACCTCGATGTTGACGAGCCCTAAAGCCCCATACACACACACACACAAAACAGTATCCATGTCATTTCGCAATAGTGTAACGAAATCTCTTCCTCCCACACCCCTGTCGCAAAACAGAACCCAAATAAAATCAGTCAAAATAACAAAATTTTTAGGGCTTCATATTCAGGCCAACCTGAGATGGAATTGCCGTATTGATAATTTGAATTCCAAACTAAGCAAACTATACTATGTATTCCGAATTTTAGCCAACATTGTTAGTCAACACGTTTCTCGCTGCGTTTATTTTGCAAATGTATTTTCTCATTAACGGTACGGCATAATCTTCTGGGGCTAATCAACTCAGAGCATTCAAACTTTTAGAATTCAAATGAGAATAGTTCGGATTATATGTAAATCTCACCCCGCAAATTCATGTAAACCTTTATTTAGGGAAATAAATATTCTCCCTCTCCCTTGCATACACATTTATGAAGTAGTCGTGTTTGTTAAGAAAGAACTAACAAAATCCCACCCCTGCTTTAGAAGAAATAGTCTAGTTCACGAACACGCAATAAGGCTAATATTCATCGTCCTGGCGTGTCAACAACTCTTTGCCAAAGAGGCCCTTATCATTCAGGAATAATTTTGTATAATTCCCTTTCCAAAAATCTAAAAGATATAAATAAATTGAATCTCTTTAAATCCGCGGTTAATAGCTTTTTAATGTGCTATTGTTTCTATAATGTGAAAGAATTTACAGATCTTAATAAAAAACGTTAATGAGAGTTTCGATTTCCTGATATTGTTTTCCACATTACTTCGGATGATGTAAGTGATGTTAATATCTCTTACACTTCATCGCGCCATTGTTATAGTACTCTAGATACTGATTAAATTCCTTTTTCGTGCATGTTGATTTTGCTCATTTTTGTTTATTAATAGTTTATTTCTAACTGTACGCAACCTTAGCACGGTTGTGTACATTATCTCTGTAGCCCCATCCTGACCCGGGTTTTCCTCCGGGTAATGGCGGATTTTCCTTGGGCGGAAATGACATTAATGCTTTTGTTTTATTAACATCGAATTTTTGCTGCACTAATATCTACAATTTATTTTGAATAATTAATGGATAACAGTACGTATTTATTAAATAAATTCTTTTGTAAATATAAAATCCGCCACTGTCCATGGGCCCTTGATAGGAATTGATGGGATGGTCCCTTGCTTGTTTCTGGAGAGTAACTTAGTTTATTGCCCCCACGTGGTCATACGCAGTTTGCAACTGCTGTTTTGACAATGAAGTTTATGGAATTAAGTTTGTTCTCCTTCATGATTAGTTACTATTTCTAGTACGAGAATTGCCGCGATATTGTAAGCTGAGGTGTTTTTATATGCTTTAAAATCACTAATTAAATATTTACTAAACTTATTTAGTATCCGAAATTATTTGAGTAGTGAAATTACTGAATTTTTGCCAGATTTTCTCTCGAGTAAATGATACAATGAAATGAAAATATGTCCTATATTCGTTCAATATGTGGAATAAATCTGTCAAAGATTTTTTTTGCTCTGAAAGGAAGTATTATTTCTTGCCCTGCCTAAGTTGAGAAAATGAGGTCCACGAACATCTCTTGTCGAGCTCTTTAGATAAGTATTTCTGTTTACGTGTATTATTAAATATATATTGCGCATCCTAGTGATTATTAGTAGAGGGGGACCTTGAAACAATGTTTTATTCTCAGCCTGCCATTTGTAATCATACATTCGAATCCTCTATAAATAAAAAGTATCTTGCAACTTACCTGGGGCTCCAAACGTTTTATCTGGTAAATTCGCTGGGCGTCTTGATACTGTAGCGAGACGCCAAGCAGCATGGGACTTGTCAACTGTATCGTTATACCAGTCGCAAGTATCACGTTCAAAACGACACTCTCCCAGCCTTACTTGCGCCGAGGATGGCATTGCTACAACAAATTGAATAATTTTGTCGGTATTCAACGTTCCTTTATACGGACGTATAATATATTGCTTATAGCGATTAGTGAAAGTTATTGTTAAGCGAGGTACTGCATATGTAAGGTTTTAAGTGTTTTTTTTTAATCACTTCATGAGTATTATTATTAAATTCATGGAAGATAGTAAATTGATGCTTCTGCAGAAGAATTTGTTCATTCCCANATAAGGTTTTAAGTGTTTTTTTTTTAATCACTTCATGAGTATTATTATTAAATTCATGGAAGATAGTAAATTGATGCTTCTGCAGAAGAATTTGTTCATTCCCATAGATTATGATGAAGAGATTTATACGTGTTGGGTGATTTAAGTTTCTTAATTTACCGCTTTAATGTTCCTCCCCTTTTCCAGGAGTATTTTGTTTGATTGGCCGATTAGAACACGTCTTGAGATGAGAAGCCGGAAAAAATAACAGCAACAACAAATGCTTGAAGAAAATACTTAATTTAAGTCAATTTATGGAAGTATTGACTGGAGACCCGGGGTGAGGTAAGATGTAACGCTTGTTTTACTAGTTTTTGTAAATTTTAAGAAGCTCCAGTTTCAAATAGCGATGGGATAGAAAATGAGAGAGTTATAATCGAGCATAATAAATTTGTACGGTCGCAAAAGCTCTTAAAAAGTGACGTTGCGAGGTGAAAAATTTCCTTATGTAGCTTTTATAGATGTATTAGAAAATCCTAATATTTTGACTTGTCATCAAAAGAAGCAGTTACGCACTTTTGATGACGGGCAGTAGTCAAGTTATGAACGAACGTTTCGAAAACTAACTTCTGACAAAAGAATGGTTCTGTGCAAGGGGAGCCTAATACAGAATAGTCATCCCAATCAACAAATTTTAGGGAATGTAGAAAAGACTGAAGTGTTGTGGACCTACTATTGTTTCAAAAATGAGTGGCACGAATGCTATGTACACAGAATTTGTTGCATTTATAATCACTTGTTCAAATTTAACAGAATAATTAAAAGTGGAAGTTTCGTTAAAAGTTCTTAAGGTTGTGAAAAATCATAGTGAAATTCAGGTCATATCAAGTGCCGTTTGAGAAATTTAATACATTTATTGACTTACTCGAACAGGCGCCGTCGAAGAAAGTGATGTCATCTAAACCAACAAAGCCATTGGCTCGACTTGAACCCCAAGTGCCCTCCATTATTACCTAAAACATATCAAATTACCAACCTGAAATGAATCAACCTTTTCAGACAATTTTTATTTCACTCAAAGTTTCGTCCCTGCTTCGCAAATTTATCAGGAGATAGTATATAAATATTACAGTATACTAGTAACAAGTCACGATGAAATTATATAATATTTAACAACAGAAACAATAAAAACAAAGAAGAAAACAACAAATAATCAAAACCATACACAAAATTATATAATATTGATGAATATATAACCGATAGATTCTCCGTGCCCCCACGTAAGTTCAAACTCCCTATTGTGGTTTTTATGTGAATCATTTCGGTCATGTAACGTTTATAATTATTTATATCCTTTTCTAATATCCTGATGTTTTCCCAATCCCTCGAATGGTCCTCGTCTAGCGGTGATTTGTTATGACAATAGAATCTGCTGCATTGAGGTTCCGTTGGTGTTCTCGAATCGTTATTTTCAGTCATTTTATGTCTGTCCGATGTAACTAGCACTGCAATCTTTACAAAGTATCCTGTAAATTACATTCCTCTCGTCTATAGTATATTTCCTGTCTTTTTCTATTTGTTTATTCCTATGATGGTAGGTTGGTTCTACTTTTATGTTTTCAGACGTTACGAGAACAACATGTAATGAACATATGAACACTTTGATTCGAGAGAGAAAACCATCACATGAAAATTGGCATAGGTCCACCTCGGGTAGGACGGTCATTATATTATGGCTAATAGGCGTTTTCAGCGTAAAGACGTAACAGACGAACGTGGGAACGATACAGAAGGAGAGAAATGAGAGACTAAGCTAACCAAATATATGAAAAGATGATGAACTCTGAAATATAGTGTCTAGCGATGTAGACATGACGGAAACAAATAAGTGAAGAAATAACACACGAAGTTTGCAGACATGACACTGTTGTTTCCCCTCGGTGCCAGAGTCCAGCATTTGGGACCATTCTCCTGTAAAGTCACTCAGTCAAGGAAGACGGAGTCCAATAATTGTGACTCGAATTACGCCCAGACTCCGAATTGGGATATTAAACGAAGGAAATGACCAAAACTAGTTTCTGAGAGTTTATTTTTGACATAACTTATTTTGGGCATTTTGAGAAGACCAACACTAATTTTGACAAAAATAAAATCGCCGAAAACTGTTTACGTCGTTACAACAACAATGAAGCTTCTTATGTTCGAAGTCAATTGGTCATACGCAGTTTGTACTGTTTTTTGACAATAAATTTATTTATTATTATTTATTCAATGCACTTTCTGAAGTATTTAGTATGGTTGAAATGTTATTTTTATATTCGAAACATCAGGAACAGTACATTTCTGGAACTCTGGAGAGTGGTCAAAATGTTCGTTTTTATATTACCGAGACATTAGGAAATTATCAGCATTTTAGTATTCCTTATACGCCAATTGTTGAAAAACCTTTCTTTTTTCCCCTTGCTTTTATGAAAAATTAGAATAGCTACTGCAGAGAAGTGTGTTATGAGTTTATTTTAAAAGTTTTGCAAGTGGCCTGTTTGAAATTTGTTTCATCCCTTAATTTAATCCTTCATTCTGCACATTGCCTCTTGTTAAGAGATGCAAGGTTCACAACGTCGAGAGGTTGTAAAACCATCCTAGACTTAACGAGGATTACAACTTACCGTGTAGTTTTGCTCCGGGAGTGGTACTTGTGCGTACCTCCACTCAGGACCCTGATGATTATACAACCTCCAAAGAGGTGTAGCAACAGAGTGGCCATTCTTATCCATTGATCGTGTGTACACGGCTAGCGCTCCTAGGCTTGGTCCTGTGTTGTCTATAAATGGCTCGTTCAAAACAAACCTAAAAAGAGTAAAAGGTTTTTCTCGACTATGGACAAAACAATTCTAGATAAAAGAATAAAAACTTGCGAGGAATATTGGACAATTCTAAGGAACCTGCAAGGTTCGTTTGAGAGCTCTATTCAAGTACTTCAAAGTAATTAACTTGTAAGGCTGCTTGTATTTCTTTGCTTAAGAGATATGTGGCTAAACATTCATTAGTTTCCTTTTGGCACATTTCTGAGTTTAATGTCAAATGATTTTGTTCGACTTTTATTTTAATTGAAGAAGAAACCGATTTCCTGAATAATATATTTCCACGGTTGAGAAATACACCGAGAATTCTGGCAGCAGATTTTGGTGAAAATGTCCCATGACTAAGTCTCAAAATATCTTTAGGTATACAATTTTGAGAAAGTCACGTAAAAAAGACAATTACTTATTTTGAGAAAAATGTAAAGCCATTTGAATGCATTCTTTTTACGTTCAGCAAAGTCTCCTTTGTATGCAAGTCTGCTCCCTGTTCTTAACCTTTGAAAACTCAAGTTCAAATTATTGAACTTCCCACTAAATAATTGAATAATTAGAGATTGATGTAAATTAATTATATTGAAATCGAATAAAAGAAAAAAGGTAAGCCAATATTAAAAGTAACGCCATATTATATGAATTACAAATAAAAATGATTGCGGTAAAATTGTCGTGGCCGAAGTGGAAGCAATCAAATGGACGTACCAGAAGGATAGGCACCGCGGGGTTTCACCGCCCATCAGGTGTGGAGACGAGAACCACGCGCGGCTGCCCGGCCGCTGCACGTTATTGCGAGCCAAAGTCATAAGGAATCCTTTCTCGTAGCCCAGTGTGTGGTCGTGTGTGGAAGTTCGAGTCGCCTGCCCTGACACCCGCTCCCAGTCGATGTCGTCCACGCGTTCGCGCTGGGCTGCGTTGCTCCATGCGCACTCGTCCACTTCGAAAGTGCAGTCGCCCGGCATAGACGCGGCGATCTGCGGTTGGGCTGCGTTCATTCATGGAAAGGGAATTAGTTTTCGGGAACATGACAATCTGTACTATAAATACGCACAAACGTACATATTCTTTGAGCGATCGTGAAAGCAAAACGTGAAACTTCCTCCCTAAAATACATTTACTTCCTTCAAAACATAAGTCCCTATTATCTCTAGTTCTCGGAAATAAACTGAGAAGTATTTTACTGAAGAGAGAACAGCTGTTTTTACAATAAATTTATTTATTTATGAGGAATGCTTCGCTTACGGATGGATACATATTATATTTTCTAGATCAGAGCTGTCCAACTCATCTCAGCACTCGGGCCATTTTCCATTCTCTTTCGATCGATCGGACCGGCACGGGATCGGGTAGGGCAAATTATAGCCCTACAAATAAAACTAATGGGTCATATTATTTCAACCTGGAAAAATTAAATAGTATATTTATTTATTGAAAAATTATTTTTTATATTTTGTATCATAATAAAATGCTTTCGTACTATAATGAATGACGGGATAATTGCAAACACAATTTTCTCTCAACAGACATGTCACGTTAAATATTAATTCTGACAGCGTAGATTTATAACACAAAGTTGTGTCTGGCAACATTTGATGAAAAATGTGATGTAAAGTTTCCCGGAACTCCCGGGCCGTAAAGAAAAGGTTCGCGGGTCGCTAGTTGAACAGCGCTGGTCCTTAGAAGCGTCAATGGTTCTTAGAAGCGGTATCAGGGGGGCTGTAAAGTGACCATTTAGTTAATTTTAGATTGATTGCAATTGTTACATCTGGATGCAACATCCCTTGGAGGAAGCCAAACACAGAAAACTTGATTCAGCCAAAACGGATGCACCCTTCCCATAAAATGTACGTCTATATTTGGGAGGCAAGATTTACTGAATAGGTAATTGTTTGTAAACAATTTTGGAGTAACAGTAACCAGTAGCAGTTTATTTTTATTGGGACCGCGAGAAATCTAAAAAAATTAAAGGCAGTCATTCAAGAAATCTTAAAGAAATTTGAGAACCATTGGTCTGCAGTATTGGTTGAATAAGCTCCTCACTTCAATATCCAGCGTAAAAATGCAAATATCTTTGATGGGAGTTCTGAGGGGGAAATTTACTAACTATTTGAAATATTAAGAACTAGCTGGACCTCCAACGTTGCCCAGGCTTTCACACGAAACTTAAAACAATCATTACAGAATATTCAAAAGTTTAAACAATTCGCAAATAAAATGAAAAACAAAAAATTGCATTGTTGAACAAAAATACAAAAAATTACATCAAAATTCGAAGAAAAATTGATATTAAGAATTGATATGTTTTGTTCTACAGTGGGTATTAAAACACCTGTCAATAGGTCTGGATTTTTTCTCATTTTGCTCGGCTTTACCCGGAGTTCTTATATAATACTCTAAATTCATAAGTTTGTTTTCATGTTTCTCTACTTTCGTGGTGTTAAATTTTCACTTTTGTTAATTACAAAATTAAAAACCACTGAGAAAACCTTCAAAATACACAGTTTTTGGTATTGTATGCTTATGTGTACGTTATTACGAATCATTTTAAAATTCAGGTAGAAAGAACATACATATCACACTAAAAAAAAGCTCATAGATAAGACCTCTGAATTCTTTGGTTTAGATTTCATTTTACGTGCTGTACTTGAAAACAACGTACGTAGCGTCCTTTATATAGTTTTTCTTCTAGGATTTGATCACGTAGATTATACGTTCAGTGGATTGTCCGCCTCACGTAACGCAATCTAACTCCGGGGGACACATTAGTAAGCGTCACAGTCAAGAGCCATGCGAATGAATATTCACATCTACTGATTAGCAGCCAATTTTGATTATTTTTCAATTCATTAATATTAACCATTCTTTGTATTATATTTTAATTGTAATAACCCTTAAGAAGTGTCCTTTGAAATTCCAAATAATTTCATCAATTACTTTTCCGACTGCCATGCAACAGGCATTCCAAATAATTTACTTTTATTACTATAGATGAGGGAATTAATGAGATTTTATGGGTATTTTAGCTATCCCACACTTACAGTTAGTAGCTTCAAAAATTCACGCGTCACAAAAGACATGAATTAAGTAGATTATAAGTATATTGACCCTTATTTCCTATGNAGCGTCACAAAAGACATGAATTAAGTAGATTATAAGTATATTGACCCTTATTTCCTATGATGAAAAAAATAATAAAATGGAAATAATAGACATTAACAAAATTATTTGTTCCATTCTTGTGATTTTAAAGAGAAACTTACTCGGAAATTTTCGCTAAATGTCTGATAAAATTCTTCTACGTTTCACACACCGAACATGAACCATAACTAAAAGCAGTGTTGTGATCAACTTGATTTTCAGATATCGCAAGTATATCTCAGATAAGAAGGATTGCAAATAAATGTGGATCACAGTTTTCTTGAGTTTGTGAAAACTCTTGTGATAAAAGTGAGTGGTGTTGTATATTTACACAATTAATGAAAATTAATGTGATAGATGAAAATATGTATTGCATATATTCATTTTTACGTACTACAGATAATTTTAATTTTAAGCTATGAATAGGAATAATATTCTTGAATTTACAACGCAACTAACGAAATATCTGAAAGTGTGCTCGCAGCATTTGCAAATCTGGAATGAATATTGATATATTTCAGTTTATACGGGACCTCAGCGAGTTGAATATTGGATCATTGAAGTTTTACAGCACTTGGCTGGGTTTTATTATTGATTGAAGAAAGCGCTACTTACTTGGACAACTACCTCGTGTGAAGGAAATGTCATCGAGGGCAATGTCGCCCAGGTTATTCTTGCCAACTTGACCTTCTATTATTATCTGGAAACAACAATAAATTAGGTCTGGGTGGAAAAGGTGTATAGTTGTGGAAGGCGAACGAGTGGCGTAGTGGTTAACACCCCTACGATCAAAGCAGTGGCGTAATGGTTAACACCCTTACGATCAAAGCAGGAGTCCCGAGTTCGATTCCTGGCTCGTCGCCATTTTCACCTGACCGAAAGTTACAACAATAAATTAATTTTATTTTCTTGGCAGGAGTTAAGTGACAAACTCAAATCCTGTATTAATCAGGACACTCCCTGCTTAAATGACAAGGATGAGTATTTAATCATTGAAGTTCTTCTTAACACTTTTCCTTGGGACACGCGATTCAGTAAATAATTTATGAATAATTATTTTCAGACTTGCTCCGAAATATTTGATCAATCTCCCCAGAGCGAAAAACTGATTTACATCTTTCAACTACATATCTATGGGAACAAATCTATTTTAAAAATTGTCATTTTGAGCATAAATTAAATTGATAATAGTTGAACATGGTCCAGAACTCTCCCCGTTTAAAAAAACCGTAGGTAAAGACCCGAGTTTTCAGTGTGAACGAAAACCATTTTCATAAAAGTTTAATATCAATTTATTATTAAATAATTTATCAGTATGGAGACTAAATATTACATTTATTTGTCAAATTGATAGACTTTTGAGGATCGATAAGTTTTGCGTCGTGTATCAGGGGGGGGGGGGTACTTACTCGGAAGCTGTTAGGCGACGATATGGGGACTTCGGCCTGGTACCATGCGTTGCCAGATTCTCCTGAGAGGCGCCACAGATAGCGGTCGCGATCTCCCTCTCTCAGAAGCACAGCCAAAGTGCCAATGCCATTGCCATACATGTGAGTCCAAAACCGCAGGCAGATAGGGGAATCTGAGCCTGCAAACAGAGAAATTGCTCGGTTGCCTCCTTTCTCATGAAACAGGACCAACAAAGAAAATATTCTGTTCCGATGTTGGTTTAATAGTTGAATGAGAAACTTTTATTTTAACTCTTAACATGGCCAACGTTGAATTTCCCTTCTAAGTTTAGGATTGTTTTTATATAAGGAGAGTAAAAATTCTGTTTTCCTCCATAAAGAGAAATGTTTCTTAAATCAGCGATCTTGCTGAATTTAAAAATACTGCTTGACCAAGAATTTTAAAATGTGTATTGTAGAAGTTTTTTTAAATCAAAAGAAACCTCTGAAAATTCTTTACAAATGGCATTCGTAGTTTTACTTCATGGTGACCTACTCAGAAAACCGTTTAGAGAGCTTATTCTAAGAGACGCTACATAAAAGCTGTTCACGTGAAAATTCCGCCCCTCCTGCCTTGAAAGTCTACTCGTGACACTGGTCCTTCTTCAATACAATTAAATGAGAAAATAAATTTTATCTATCACTCATTTTTATGAAAAGCATCATTTAGAAGTGTACAATGTATAATTTACATGTGGTGAGTACAATAAATGTAACGGGTTGCATACTCTTGTATCGTTTTGTTTCTTCTGGTTTTGATTATGAGCCACCAATAAATCGTGATGAAATGATTCAGTATTTTTTTCTAAATTAAAGGATACCCACACTCACAATTCACACATGTTATTACTTTACATTTCAAAATACTAATTTTTAAAGTTTTTAGGAGAAATCCTAGGCGTATGCGTGTTTGAAAAAAAATATTTCAGAAGTAATCTTTAAGATCTTTTTTCTGTAATTAAAAAATAATACCAGTATTAGGACAGAGAAAAAAACACATTTTTTAGTCATATTTCAACCCCGTGACCGTCAAAGAAGTCATATTTTGGTAGTAGTTTTGCGTTAGTCATATGAAAAATAAAATTGAGGGAGTGACTGTCTCTCATACAAATCCACAATGAACCCCTTACACATGGTTTTCTTGTATTCTTACTAGACTGAGTACGTCTCTTCATGTCTTTCGAGATAGTTTTCCGGACATGTGTATCTTTTGTTCCTATTTATGTGCTCTATCATATCTCCAATTGTTTACGCGGACTTCTGGGACATAATGTTTATTATTTTCAATTTTACTTCTTTATGGACACTACTTATGGGAGAGTAATCAGTAATAACTTGGAATACACCCTCCATTAATTTTGAAAGTATCATCCGTCTTGAATGTGGAAATACAAACAAATTACAAAATATTCTTAACCCTACCCGTGGAGTCGAAGTCAGGACCCATGAGTCGTGCCACATCCCCTGGTCGTCTGGGAAAGCCACTGTCAATAAACGCATATCCCCCTTCTGCGCCTCCGTGCTTGAAACTGGTGCCATCTGTCGCTGGGCCAGTGGAGGGGTTTCGACTTCCTCGACCCTATGGACGTTCAAAGTATACAATTTTCATTAAAATAACTTTACTCTGATTTTATTGATACAAATCTCTTTCGGATGTATTTGAACCACCTGTAATAAGGAATACACTGTAAATTGGAGCAATTAGCCATATAATGTTTTATTTTGAGAGCTGATTACTTATTGATTTATTAAGGAAATCTTGAAAATAATGCGACACTACTGTCTTATAGTAATTAAAACGTTAACAGATAATAAAAAATAGAGAAAGAAACACATAAATATCACATACATATTAGTTTAATAATCGTGATGATCTACGCGACTGACGAAGGCGAATATCGAAACTGTTTCGTCCAATATTCAAATAACTTGCGTGTGTTTCTTTCCCTGTTTTTATTGTCTATATATTTATTAACATATTTTATGTTATCATTATGTATTGGAGTCGACCGAAATCGGATATGAAGTACATACTTTTTAGTTCACACTTCGATAGCTTTTCTCGTTGGAGTAGTTCCACTTACCAGAGACCAGTCGAAGTCATCCTCTTCCACGTTGCTCCAGCCGCAGAAACCCCCTTCGAAGGTGCAGTGGCCTTTGCAATCCAAACCTGCCTTGAAGGCAACGTTATCGATGGCGTTGAATCCTCGGAACTTCCGATATGCGTCGTTGATGTCCCTTGCGAGGCCTTCGAAGATGATGCGATGGTCCCCGTTGAAAGTGAAGAGTACGTCGGCCTCATGCCAGCTCCTGTCCGTGGGGTCCTGGATGCGTGAATAAAAACCTTCCACTGAAGTTTTGGTGAATTTTTCCTACTGCGACTCACTTATTCACTCATTTATTTATTTCACTACGACTTGTCTGTATGCAATTTTATTACAATGCTCTTTCCTTTTTCACTTGATACATACAATGTTCATTTTTCCCTTGCCACACATTAGCCTTTATGGTTACCCATAAAGTACCTGCGCAATGTTACAGTCATAATCACTAATCAAAGGCTTTTTCTCTCCTTCTCCGTTTAGTCTTCCGTCTGAATAATGAATCTTTTGTCACACTTTTGGCTGTCTCGCTTCCGTATCATCATTTTGGTCACTATCTCATATTTCGTTCCTAACTTTCTCTTGCCCTCAGCTACTATCTATTTTCCGCTCTTTAATATATCCCTGATTTGTACTAGTTGTGTCATATAATCTCTAAAATACTCATATTCGTCTTTCCTTACGCATGTGGGAAACAATTATTTTTTCCGTTTTTTTATTTGAAATTGTTTGGGGGCTCTATGTGTGCAAAATGACTTATAAGAGTGTGGGCCGTGTTTCAGGACAAGGATTCTGAAAAGAACTTTCGTTCCTAAATCAGGTGATTGCGATGAGTAAGTGAATAGATGTTTGGACGATGAAATGATGAATAAAGAAATTGATATTTCATAAAAACAACTGCCAAAACTTCTGCAAATTTAACATTGTTCTAATTAATACATTCAATAGAAGTGCTATTTGTAACTGACAATGATTACTGTAGTGATCGTTTTGCGAGACTATTTGATGATAGTATTGACTCGGCATTGACGAATAATTAATTAAAATATTGAATTTCTATTCTCTACCAAACGTTTCATGACAACTGAACAATTTGCTTGCTGTATATTGACATTCTAAATTATATGAAGCGACTCTTGTAAGTCAGGTTCTAGTCGAGGCATCTACGAACTTGTTCAATTCTGAGTTACGTGAAAGAATAGTTTACACTCTCATTTTACGAACTCAGATCAACCTAAGCTTAAATTTCCCACAATTTTATGCTGGGAACCCCTCGAATTCCGCTCAAAATTTCGGTGTCTCTAAAACGTAATTATGCCAAAAACTTCCACATTTGTTTCATTCAAATACCCACTGTCACATTTTTCCATTCATGCCTAATTGAACATTGGAATTCTTAACATTATCTATCGTTACTCGTTAATTAGTGTGAAGGTGGTTGTTTCATCATATTTTTTGCAAATGAACTAGAGAAAAAACATTGTTCTGTGGTATGACCCCTCTGTAGTAAAAATGGCCATTGGTGAGACCATCTGTTATTGCCACACGGTCTAAGATTGTTATATGAAATGAACGACCATCATTGGTCCGGCCATTGGTGGCCATTTGAAATGAATGGCCTTTTGACGTTAATAGATGACCACTCAATGACCATATTTACTAGACTTCCGATTTTGCGTTACGAAGAGGAAACACATACCTTTGTGCTCCAGAGGACACGCTCGCCGCCAACTCCAGGGTCGTCTTCCATGGGCATCAGCGACATGCGGAGTCCAGCGGCGCTCAAACCTTCCACCCAATAATTGAAGGACACACACACTCCCTCTGGCCCTGCTGGCCCGCGCACCCAGCTGTCCAAATACGCGCTATGACCCATGCGTGAGTCCGGTGTTGGTCCAATTGTCACGAGCGAAGTGTCGAAGAACATGTATCCTCCTGCGCATGATAGTATTCGTTATTAGGGTATGATTATGTTGGAGCGATAAGAGGAAAGAGAAGAGAAACGCGACGCTAACCTTCACGTGATGACAAATTGGGATGTTTATGTCGGAACTGCGACCTACGATAAAAGCAACGAAAACCCTTTGGTACGTTTTCCTCGCTCTTCTAGGGTCACCATTGTTTTTGCAGCTTGAAGATTGTATTACATTGTTCTGCGATAGATTTTGAGAAAATGATAAAAGTTGCGTCTACCGAGGAGTCGCGTTGTGAGACAAAAAGGATTAATACCACAACAGATGGTGTGACTAAAAAAATTAATTCAAAAAGTAAATTTGAGGAGGTTACGTTGAACGATCAGCTGAACGCAGGTGGAGAGGTTTTGAGCATCCGCACATGCGCAGACGTGTCAATGACGGCTCATTCGTCGCTCCAATATAAACGGAGGCGTGCCACTCGCTTCTCCGCTTCACTCTTCTCTTTACTCGCATCGTTTCTCGTCGCTCCAACATAATCATACCCTTAAGAATTAAGCCTCGAGACTGGTTGGAACAGATCTCGCTTAAAATGGAAGAATATTATTTTCCTCGAGAAATGTTTTCTTATAAGAATCAGTGTTGGTTTCCTATTCCTTTGCTTTCAAACGAGCACTTGAATACAATCATACCCCACGTGTTTTCAAACCCAAAACCTCACAAACAGGAGACACATTCAACTTGGCCATCAGATAGTTTAGGAGAGTCTCCAGAATTTGATATTCTATAATTTTCACCTCTAGTGTCACTCATTGTTTCAGATCAGATGAACGTTAAAATAGTGCTCACATGCTTTCGGATTGTGACCATTATGGATATGAGAGAGGTAGATATAAAATATGTCTATAGGAAGAAGGAATATTTTTCACAGAGGATAAGAGTAAATACATAGCTACGACGGAAATATTTTCACACTATACTGACTATGTTACACGAGTAGGGCAGCTAAGAGATTTAATAAAGAAAGGAGATTGAATAGGCTAGAAGTAGATGATGGTCCGTCTCCTTGTGCCAGGGACAGGAACGTCGCCATATCTACAAATGCGAGGACAAACAACACCATGTAGGAGAGAGAAAATAAAAAAGTAGTAAAGAAAATATCTGATGTTACAGTTAAGAGTCTCGCAATGACTAATGTTACAGGCGAAGTAGTATAAGTATTTGCAGTCAAAAATAAATGCCAAAAATCAGATGAATTGAATTTATCATCGAACTTCCCTCGCAACTTCGACGTATGATCGGTTAAGAACTGATTTGCCTGTGAAATTGACATCTTAAAAGACTCACGTACACGCCTATCCTGTTACGTGTGACAGTAGAACTAAATGTCCGGAGAAAACGGTTGTGTCTTGCCCCAATATACGGTTTGGGCAATAGTACAAACATTTCCTTCCTCATTGCCCTAGCACCATGAACTTCACGTACAACCACATTAATACATCTCTCCCCATACACCTACCTGTTGATCCAATATAACCAACAACCATCACAAACAATGAAGAAATATAGCCTTTCAATATTCGTTTTTTTGTGGGGCTTTAGGGCTCGTCAAGGTCATTAGAATCCTTCAATTTTCATCAATATTCGTTCAAATCGCAAAAAAATAATTTATTCTCAAAAAAACGATAGATAATTTTGTAACGAATATGCTAGTATTTTTGTTTCTTGATTTTATAAAGAAGCAAGAAAATTCGAAGAAAAGTGGAACAGTTATTTTTAGGTTAAATCTATAAAAAAAAATTAGCAAGAGACCATATTTCCAAAAATTTTCCTTTTGTAATAATGTTATTCGGTTTTAAGCTGAGATTTCTTCTCTCTTGGACTCCCAAATGCCAAATCTTTATTCCAAATAATACAGTTTTCATTTTTTCTTGAATGATTTGAAATGTAGTGAAAGTATTACATATATAAATAAACGTTCGCAATGAAAAGGTATAGGTGCTGTAATTTTCACTATTATTTTCAAAAGAATTCACTAATATAAATTAAGTAAAAAATGAAGTTAAAATTGATTTAAGACTGTAAAAAATTCAAAAAGAAATGTAATTATTATGTGAATATGTTCTGTACATTGGTTGGAATTTATGTGTAGAAAAAGTCTAAAATAAGAAAACGTAATGAAACACACAGGTACAAAGTAAACTTTGCAGAGTGGTGAGGACTGACAGAAACGTTATCGAGTACACATCAAAATTTAGGTTAGGCCGGTATTACACGGTCATATTTCTATGATCAAAGATATGATAAAAAATATGATCAAAGGTTGTCTAATCGAGAACCTACGTCATAGATATATGATCATAGTTGAAATATGATCAAAGCATGTGCATTACACGGTCATATTTTGTATTATATATCTTTAATCATCGATACATGACATAGAAATATAACAGAGTAAGAACGGTCTTAGGATACCAGCTCGGCGAGGGAAGCGATCGATCGGATCGATTCAATCGTTCTAGAACTGTCAGCGAACTAACTTTCGGAAGCGCTCGGGAGATGTCGGTCTTCCCGTTCCTCCCCTTCTCTCACTCATTTGTAGGACTCTTGACCCCTTACCAGGAATTCAAACCCAGATCCTTGGGGTATTAGGGAGGCTTATGTCCTGCCGGATTGTGTGACCTCAGGTCGACCGTTCTAGGAAGCTAGGAGGAGCGAGGATTCAAGAGACTATTGACTTCACGGTTGAAGCACAGTGGGTGAAAATCCTCATAAATAATGATCTTAATTCGAATTAACACGAATGTTCCAGAGATATTACAGGTTTTGTCTGAGTCGCTCGTTCAGTTTTTTAAGAAATGTCGGAGCCGGCGATTCTACGAAAGAAGTTTTAATTCGCGATTCTATTTACTGGGGTATTGGTTGATAAAATTTCGTGGAAAATACTGAATTTAAGTGGAGCTCATTCCAATATCAAATGATTTTTTAAAAATTTTAGTTGAAGTGAGACTGTCGTGTATCAGAAGAATATAGTAAAATGAAACTACTAGTAACTGTAATGAGTTATCTCTAGTTTATCTAATTGAATAACTCATTAATTTATGTTGCTGTTACGTAATGTACAAATCTAACTTGTTTTCATTAAGTTCTACCTACACAAATGTCGTGTATTGATTATGATTTGGAAATTCTCTTACGTGAACTGAACCAGACATCACTTAAATTTCACTTCTTCGCATTAAACATCAATTAATTTAAAGATATGTACTCCCTGTTCCTTTTGTTTTGGAAAGTTTGTAACACATAGGCCCGAATTGCATTTTTTATGTAATTGAATGTATTTCAAAGAACTTAATCATGTGGGAAAAATTCTGCAAGTATAATTTATGTAAATCATAGCGAACTGTACCCGAGAAAACAATTAAATACATATGTAATTATTATGCATAAGGGAATCGGTAGTATTATCATCAGAAGGCTTACGCTCCTTCAAATGCATTTTCGGGGGTGAACGATTTACAACAGAAGTTGAGTACCAGAACTCTCGAAAAGGAAGTAAGAAACATTTCCCTCAAATTCACTCCTACTAGAAAGCATTTGTGGAAATGAACATTCGTTGTAAATATTCCTGTACAATGTAGGTTCATAAACGATCTAGCTGAAGCTTTTACAACACTGCGCTAGGATCACTCTGACAACGCGAACTACTCCAGTGATTAGCCGAGATACTTGTAAGAAACTTGGTATTGTTCGAGAATTTGTGAGCTAACGAAGGAAGTCTTAATGTAGGTTTCACTGAATGTAGAAAAATGTAATAATGTATTTTGTTTTCGCTCTGACAGTTAGTTTTCCGGGCACTTTAACGGTGAATGACTTACGTCAGACGTGTAAATCAGACATTTTAACAAATCGTAGTTTTCTTATCAGATAACTCTAGAAATATACGTACATCAAATAGCATGTACTATACTTAATATTGACTATTCCTGAATATTTATTTCAAACTGTACGGTAATCTTTGTTCAAAATGATATTTCTGTTATATTTAGCTCATATTCAACTATTCTTGTTTATAACCAAGTCATTCTGGGTTCAATTCCCGTTGGGGCCAAAAAAAGTGTAGCTTTTCACATTAATGTCGCAGTTCATAAAGCTGTTACTGAAAAGCGAACCCTCCTTCTTCTATTCACCTTCTACATCTTCTAGTATCACTAACTCTTGCTATTACTAACTACTACTACTAAAACCTCCACTTGGGCCAAGTTGTTGGTAAACCCAGCTACGCGGTCCACCTACTAACAATAGCCTACCACCCAACTCCTATCGCTCCATAGTGATTCAATAGCACGCTAAATTTCCCATTTACAAATACTACAATAAAAAAATTCAACTATGATATGTAATTTGACTAATTCATAATAGGGTTGTAGTAAATGCTAGGGTGTATATTTCAAAGTTCGCGGCACCAAAGACGCAAGAAAGGTGAATTGGTCCCGCCTTGAGTATGATGAATGTAAAATGCGATGCATACTGCCACCTAACTTACCCTTCTCGTCGTTTGACCCAGCGTCTCGAGGAGGGCCACCCAACCAGTTCGCTATTGTGCCACTGCCCTGTTGCCATGTCAGCATAGATCCATTTCGGTTGCTCCATCCACATAAGTGCTTGTCATCAGTGCTACCGAAATCACAGTACTCTGCAAATGGGAATCATTCTATCAGAATAATAAATTAAATACATCTTGAATCTCATCATTGTTTTACTACCTTCTACGTTTTGAAATTATTACGAGATAGGCATATACATTATTTACGTTTTAAAACTCTGGTAAAAACGGCTATTAGTGTGGTCATTTGTTATTGCCAAACGTCCATTGGTGGCCACATGGAATGAATGGTAGTTTGGCGTTTACAGATGGCCACTCAATGGCCATTTTTACTAGAGAAAAGAAACAAGGAAGACAAAAATTATTGTCTATTCCGCCTTAGAACTTGGATTCTTGACTACCTACTCTGTTCCTCCTCTTCTTCCGCAGTTGGCAGCACAGAACAAAAAAAACACCAGCTCATTAAAACAGGGCCTCGGTAATAGCAACATATTGTCACATTCTCACATAATTTGTGTATTGTGTATTGGTCACATAATTTGAACGACAGGGAGGGAGCGTGTGAATCGGAGACGGGAGAGCGGGTTGTGTTTTGGTGAATTATTAACAGAAAAGAACTCATTATTTCATGGCATATGTAGCAATTTTTTAAAATTATTCCACAACAGGCCCCGATGGTGCCGCGAAGGAGTTCGCGGAGGGTAGAGCACCGCAATTACTTGAGTACTAGGAGGAGGAGATGTGGCCAGCACCTCGCTCCGGCCCATTTGTGCCAAGGATAGTTCCGGTACTCATTTTATAGCAAGCTGAGTAGGCCTGGGAGTCAATCTGGATGTTGAGGTGTGATGAAAAATCCCCACTCTACCGGGAATCGAACCGCGGTCATTCAGCCGGCAATTCAGCACTCTACCCACTGACTCCGCATATCTTGCAATGAAACTTCGAAATATGCGTCTCACAAAACATTCATTTATACAACCGTGTCGAAACTTAACGTACACGAGTAAGAAAGAGAAGAGGTTATAATGTGCCTAATATCAGTATCGCTGAATCCATTCAGACTGTCTCTTCATACAATTTCAGTCTAATGGCATTATCTGCATGACTTAAGTATTTTCATGGCTCAGAATATGACAACTATTGATTTACAGCAACAAATTTTCTCTAAATTAAATATATTATGAAAGAAATATAAAATTGAACATATGTATTCCATATATAATCATTACAAATAGAAACGTGTTTTAAACGATGCGATTTGATATCTCTATTATATAACAAATATAACATAGGTCAAACGCACACATCCTACATCTTTCTGTTATGAGATTTTTCTGTTACTTTCGTTCATCTGAGGCGCTGTTAAGGAGAAGGATATTGAACAGTAAATATATTCAATCTAATATTCAATTGAAACCAACATGGTAAGTCGTTTATAGGAAAATCATGTTGTAAGCTGCTATTCGCTTATATCAATTTCCTGTGGTACAAGCCATGCATTAAAGCTTCCGTGTACAGGGGAAAATTTCCTCCTTAAAAAACTAACCAGTCCCAAATTAGTCAAATAAGACCATTTCGCGAGTTACGTGAAAGTGACCGTATGTGACATTTCAAAGAATTGTCGATAAAAGTTATTTTATTTCTCAGTTTTAATCCGTTTGTGATAAATCCTGTTGTAGGCATTTTTTTTACGAAAGTTCCAAATTTTGACTGCAATAAAATGGTTGGTGTAGGCGATTGGTCCGATCGGTCCGAAATTGATATTTCAAATAGTTACCATATTGCAACTAACTCCTATGATGGCTAAGGTGTTAACGTGCTTGCTCATCACCAAGTCATCCCGGATTCAATTCCCGGCGGGATCAGAAATAATTTGAAATTTTTCACATTAATGTCCCAGTTTATATAGCTGTGACTACTGAAAAGCAAACCCCCCTCCTTCTACCCACCTCCTACTATACATAGTATCAATAACTCGTAATACTAACTACTCCTAACACCTCCTCGTGGGCCAAGATGTTGGTAAACCCAGCTAACTGGCCCACCTATACTAATACCATTCTACCCTCCTACCTCCTATCGCTCCATGTAGATAAGCTTCAATAGCACGCTACATTTCCCATTTACAAATACGACAATTTAAAAAATATTGCAACTCCAACTAATGAAACAATTCATGAATAATACATTGTTAATAAAACAAAGAAGAGAAATCCAATTCACGCATCAGGGTGATAGTATACCGGCTGGATCCTGGCGTTTGAAGCGTTCGACCGCGGCTATGTCTTCGGCGTCGGGGTACCACCTGGCGGCGCTCCAGTCGCTGGCCGACGCTCTATCGCTCTTGACGTTGGGGGGCAGCGTGAAGACGCCGGTGACGCTCAGCCAGGCGACGGCCGCCGCCCACGACGCTGCTGACGTCCGCCCCATCATTCTTGCAGTTGACTAGTTCACCAATCTGCACCTGCACAACAAAACGATTTGTGTTTTAAGAAATCTTGCAATGACAATTTTGGAGGCAAGGTGGTCAAGTTAAATGGCCAAAGAAAATGAAATTGAAAAAAATAAATGTGCGGACTTCTTAACATGAAAAATCTGCTGAGACATGTGAGGCACACAGACATTTATTACAAAGTAACTTCAACTTGTAACTTATTTCAACATTTATAAAATTGATACAAATTCCTATTACCTTGATTAATAAATTTTAAAAAAATATATGAAAGAAAGATTTGCACCCAACATTTCTCGAATAACATTAGAGAAAATGTTTAAGAAGTAAATGTTTAATTACAGAGTAATTTAGAATCAGTTTGAAAATTTTCAACTAGATTAAGAAGTACATGGAAAACATGAAGAAACGCCTATGGGGACGTAGAATTGGAGGGTATTGCGAATATGTTGAAACAAGGACTTCTCGGGCAGTTTTTGGTAGGGTTACGAGAAAACATTCACAGGTTTACAATAATTCATTATCCACAAACAATACTGCAAGCAGAAGAATTCACACGAACTCAAGGAGGAGTTCAAGAATAATGTAAGAGTGATACAAACATTATTATACAGACATACCACGATTAAAATGTTTACTTAAAGTTCACTGAGGGAAAAACAAACATTTGAAAAGATAATAAATTTATTTGTAAAAATACTGGAGTCAATACAGGTTTAAAAATAACACAATTCGACAAGTTTTTGTATCGCGTCGATCTTTGAGTTTTTCGTGTCTAGGTGTGACTTTCGCAATTTAGACTATGGATGTGCCATTCATTCTCCAACAAACATTTTTCTGAGTTAAATTGTAAAATTGTGGGCAGCGTTAGATTAGAGACATTATTTTTCTCAGTCATAAGTCAAACGTGAATACTATATCCTCTTTGTTTTTTGCTGCATAATATTTCTGAGAGGTAACTTTTTGTAATCGTTCCTTTTTCTCGTACAATGTTGGACCTATTGTCTCAAAAGAGGAATAATTACTAAGATAATTTTCTGATCTTGAGTCGAATAGTAATTTTAAAACTGCACTTGTTTTAAAATTACTCGAAAAGAATTTGTTTGCTTGTGATCTAAGAAAGAGTGAAGGGTTGCCTACAGTTTCGTGATCAGGGGCAACACCTCACTTCGGTATGAAGTTCAAATGAATGCGTTTTATTCATAGTGATTAAATCAAGGAGTCATCAATTCTGCACGAACCAATACGCAGCGTTTATTATATTGTTGGAATACTGTTACAGGAGAAAGGACTTGTATTCGTGAATATAATACGTGTTGTTATTGACATTACGTTAGGATTGACTTCTTATTATAAACATGAATAGTACATATTACTGCATTCACGGTACAATGAGTTCACTGATTGGTATATACCACTCTATAATTGAGTAGCCTATCTTTTGACATTCACATTTATATTAAAAAAACATTGCATAACCCGTCGTATGAAAAATTTACAATGACCAAACTACTCAAATTCACTAACAATAAAGAAATAGCCAACCTGTTTTCTTAATTTTTTTTCAAAACTCAGTCTTTTCTTGTGGGTTTTGAGGATTGCAAAATCTTCGTACTGATCCATTAGTATCCAATAGTGCGCAAATAATGGCTCATGTCTGTGAGGATAATGTTCTTTCCCAACGAGCTACTCACAAAACCATCGCAATATTACGTATTTTTGAATGGTCTATCTCTTAATGACTCACTTCCAAGGAACCTACTGCCTATTTGGAGACAAGATACCTCCAAAGAATTCAACTTGTTTCATTCGTATTCACATTCGGCTGCAGAACTGTTGTTTAAGTCACGTTAAAGTCAGAAAATGCGAATAAGGTATCTTCTTCGAAACTATTATTTCCCGCGCAAACCTCTTGCAAAATAACTATACGGAGACGAGAATCTATTTTTTATAGTTTCACGCCTATTGGTAGCTCACCAGGGTCTACATGCTTTGATTTTCAGAAACCATTCTGAGATACAAGATTCTCAATTCAACAAGTGAAGCGATAGCTAAAATGCGATCGACAAATACGAAAAGTTTTTGAGGTTTTATTGTAGCTGCACATGACAGTTCGCTCCATGAGGACACTCCTCCATACTTGTATGAGCCTCAGAACTATCAACATTACAGGGATCCTTCAGGAGCCGTTTACCTCCCAACGATGAAGATCCTGTAGTACTCCTCGTGTCACATCTCATGTGATGCCTTCTCGGGATAACGCCACTGTCATTAACTTTTAAGGAGGATAATTCGAATCAAATTAAGACATCTTGACAAGGGCCATTAGTAAAATAAGTTGCCGAATCATTTAATGAATAGTATTATACTTTATTTTCTTATAAAATTTGTTAGGAAGCGAAACAATATCAATGATTCAAACTCTATCTCTCACAATAGACAAGGTGCGAGAAATATGAGAATTATCGGAAAAGTAATAAAAATAAGCAATTAATTTTTAAAAATTGAAAAAGTTTTTATGGTACATCCTCCATTCATGGCATGCCAAAATAAAGGGAAAGGGATAACTTTTTTCTGAGTAAGAATTTGAGTCATATGTTCTTTCCTAAAATTGGAAAAAATTGAACCAGTGCAATATATTATGTAATGAGTTCTTTAAATATGGATCTTACACATTCAGACATTTTTAAATGTCTGACTATTAGTCTAATGAACAATCTGCAAACTATGTTATTTGTGTCAATTGAGTGACATCTCTCGATTGTTGAGCTCCCATGAATAATATCTTCTAATCTCATAGATCCATTCAAAATTTACGCCTTTGAGTGAATAAAATGGTTGGACATAGTACTACCTAATTCACAAACGAATCTGTTATTATCCTGGAATCCACGAGACTGCATTCTCTCTCTCCCCGTCAGAACAATTTACATTGGCTTGACACTACTTGCTACACAATTGCACTACGTACAATCGATACGATCAACCTGTGACGTCACGATGTCCCTCTATCGATCAACCGATCGACCGATCGATTGCGCCGACAGCGCGCAACCAAAGCTAGCCAAGACACGTGGGCAGCTCTCTCACTTGCTGCAAGTAACTCAACGAGTCATCACTTCTCATCTGGCACCAGCGCGCGAACAGCGCGCTTCTCCGAAGCGAACCCCGACATGGGGACATTCGCTCACTTGCAAAAAGTCATCCGACGAGTCATCATCTTCACATCACTTCCATCATATGGCAGCACGTAATATTACGGTCAGATATTCTAACCGCGCTCATCGCAGCCCCCCAGGATACCGTGACCGTAACCCATGCAACCAGCCCGCGAGACGTCACGGTCAAACCCGCTCCACATACCGCAGCGTCGTCTTGGCCGCGAACTGCACTCCAACTGTTCAACCTACATCATATAGCGCTCAACTCTATCACAGCGCCTCATTTCTATTTTGGTATTTGTATCACCTCATTATTTCTTGTTTTAATCATGTTATATGTCATTAAACTGTTTTGTTGGTATATCTATTGTTCAACCACGCCTCTACCTTCCTCAATTTCTGTAATTTGCCTGCACATTTATGGTCCTTCGAACATCACCTCACCCTAACTATACAAGGAATTTTACCCAAAAAATTCTGTACACACATTTTACACAATTTTTCTTCATTTACTACTATATACTTCACTATTCACAAAAATTGTTTCGTTCCGGTTTTTATTTCACTTCAGCTTGTTTCACATACTTAGCACTCTGTCGCATACGCTCCAATTAAACAGTAAAAATTGTTTTCTAGCAAATTAATACATTTCTTGTGTATTATTTCAGTGGAATGGGAGCCCAGATTCGACATCGGCTAGTCCACTATTCTCACTCACCCATTTCATATGCTCATCCAATTCCCTTTGAACTCGAGATATTGACCATAAATTTACACTTCAGTTTAAGGACCGCCAGTACCGGAATTTCAGTGGTCGTAAAAGTACTTAAAACCTTTGTAATTGAAGATGTAATATCCTAGAAATGAAGGAATGTAAAGCTAGAGAAGATAGCTACTCGAGCGCTATGACTCTGGTTGCAGTCGTGTGATTCGGGTCAATTAAATCGCTACAGATTTCAGAGACCTACTTGCACCAAACGCATGGACTGACATTTGAAACCGACGGAATGTTGACATTAACAATTATATAACAATGAGATGCATTTTATGGGTATAATTGAATTTGAATGCCTATGAAAAGGCTAAAGTACGCTTCTATAAGGTGAAGTTACGAAAGTTGGTTGCACAAGAGGATCGAGGCGAAGGAATAGAATGAGCGTGCAGCGATTCCACGTGAGTTGTACAACGGCAGTAGTGGAGTGTCGACATCAATGTTTACATTGATTGTTATGAGCGTCTACGATAAAGCATTGCTATTTTGGTTGTTTTCCCAAAGTAAGAGCTTGAATTTTCATAATTTTTCCTCTGATTTTCTGTGGAATGGCAGTAATACAAAATATTAAAAAAATAAAAGATTTCTAACAAATCGGTCCTATTCTTTTAAAACAGACATACATTAACTCTAAAACAAATAAATAAAATAATGTACAACGTTTCAATCCTTTAAATTAATTGGTAGTTCTTTGATTTTGATGTAATTTTTCTTCTTCCATAACTAAAAAAACTGAAAATATAATTTGTCTGTTAAGATTTATTTTATTTATTTTATTGAACATAATTGCTTAATTTTATTCATTGTAACTTTAACTCCCATGTTTGTTTCGAAAATAAGTAATGCATTTAAATAGTGACGTATTGTTGACCATTGTTGTACCTAGCTGATATTGATTGCCTGAGGATGATCCACAAAACGGATTGAAACGTTGTGTATGTTATTTTATTTATTTGTGTCTGTTCTTAAAAAATAGGGTCGTTTTATTTGTTATTAATTATATATGCAGACGGAAAATATGACTAATTCTGTTAAACAATTTCTCTTAAACTCCTAATTTAGACTAACCTTTCGAACAGCAACGGTTATTTCTAGAAGCGACTGTTTTAAAAAAGGCCGCGTAATCACTCCTACCGAAATGGGAGAGTTTACGCATGTCTCTTAGGGCATATGGCTAGTTTCCATACTAGGAGAGATTACACGTAAAGTAAACGGAGGGCAATGAGGTGGACTAATTTTAAATTGAACGTGTCGTCAAGTAACTTAATATTACTTTGTAATATTATCTGGGATGCATTTTCTGATTCATTTTTTGTTTTCTGTTTAATTAAAATAATTTAATTCATCTTCAAACTTTCTTTTATCGGATTCTTTAATCATTAGGTTGAAATATTCACTTCTAAATAATAATATTTGTTTACAACAACCTTACAACATTGTCATTTATGTATAATATTTATTGTTAACAATTTAATTGTAGTCATTACTAATAACAATCTCTCCTACCCTTGTACGCAATCTCACTAACCCCGTAAGGAGAGATGCAAAAAATAGCTTTCTTGGTTTTATTACACCTGTGGCATTGAATTGAAGAATAACAATAGATACGCATAAAAACAAGTGAAGTCAAAATTATTCATGGATAATTTAGCAAAACATTAATATTTAAATTTTGTAATCTTATTTTATTGCAAAGGGGTGAACACAAAAACCTTCAGCTCCCAGAAGCAAATTAACAATACCTACGGTTAGAAGACACTAAAGGAGGGTTGCTATGTACTTTGATACCGAAATATTTACTAGATTATTCAAACAAGACAATGAGAAAAATCGCTTTGACTCTTGGATTCTCGGAGAACATATTGCCAGCTGTCTTCCTTCATTTTCCTGTTTTTTTATTTATTGTTGGCCAACCTGTTTCTGTTGATGTCCATGGGGATTCGAGAGCGACCATTTAAGCACTAAATGCATTCCTAATCTATTGTTTTAGGATATGTTGCTCATGCATATCATTATAAATCCCGTTACGGTTGTTTTTGCATGAGATGTTTGTATATTTCTGTTGTACGTCACCAATGGGCATGAAATATTATAAATACGGAAAATAAGTGATAAATAATTATGTTTATTTTACTCTTTTGTAGAAATATTTAAATTATTGGATTCATATGTGATTTACCTTCGAAGTTTTCATTTTACTATGCTTCCAAATTAGATTGAATCACAAAATTCTGGCAAAAATATGCGAAAAATCTTTCAATGACGTGTATCCCGTATCCATTATAATAATAATAAGTTAAATTTCAGTATTCTTAACTTTAACGCCAAGGTTAATTAATAAGTATGATGTAAATACAATAAAAATCTTTCCTGCAATGAGAAGGAGAGTAATTTCTGCGGCTTCCTTGACACCCCACACGACGTGGACGTACTTCCAGACTGAAGAAAACCAACATATTACCTTACCTATTTCACGCATTAAAAGTAAAATGGCATGTTAATGTGCTCAGATTGTTTATTCCGGAATATTGTTTTCTAAAGTCAAAGTTGCTACCTCAAGAATGTTTTGGCATAACTCCTACAATTTGGTTAATATCGTCTACGGCCAAGTAAAAATTGCGACGAACTCGGGACTTGAACCCGAGACCTTCTGCTTTGTCCGCAAGTACGCTACACCAAGTTGCTGCACCAACCGCGTTGACTCCTGAAACTCATACACAACATCCACCTGCAAGCCATACGAAAACAATCCCCACAGGAAGTGACGAAACTCATCAAATTTTTATTTTCATATCTATTTTCTATCAACATTTCCATACATATATTCAAAAAATATTTTCAAATTTCTAGTTCTTCTATAATATTTCATTCCATTTCATTCTTCGTATGGTACTCGTCCTGTAAAGACGTCCCTTGAGTGCTCCGGTCATTCACAGGTAGCCGATTAGCAGGAAGTCAACAGCCCCGTTTGTTCGCTCCGAAGAGGAAATTCTGCCGACTCGCAAAAGATAAGTATACAATTGAATTTTCCTAGAATATATCTACGACGTTTGTGACTCTTATTTTTAATAATTTATTTCTTCTTCTGAATTATTTAATTTATAGTAGCACGTATTACAGCTATCCTCTTTCTTATCTGCATCTATTTGAAATTCCTATTTTTGTATTTTTTTTCCCTTTTCTTGAAGATGAGTCATAAGCGAAATGCTAAGAGTGATAACTGCAGCAATGCATCCGATGTCCATTCTGACGTCGCGATGGCTGTTGAGAAGGCCTTGCATTCGCCTGCCCTTCTTCAATCCCTGGCCAATATCCTCGTGGAGCTCGTAGGATAAAAACTGAATGGAGCGATGAGTTTCAATAATGAACTTGTTTCATAATTGAAAGGGGAACTGGAAGCGAAGGATGAGGAGGTCCGCGTCCTTAAGCAGGAGATGAAATATCGAACGGATCAGTTGGAGATGTACACGCGGAGGAATTCGCAGAATCTTTGGGTTAGAGGAAAAAGAAGGCGAAAATGCAGATCAGTTTGCTATTTCTGTGGCAAAAAAGATAAGTGTTCCTCTTTATCTTAGTGATATTAATAAGAGTCATAGAGTAGGTCCTAAAACTCATTGTAAAAAAAGACCTATAATTGTGAAGTTAGTCAGTTATAGAAAACGCCAGGAGATATTCCGCGCGAAGCGTGCCCTGAAAGGATCAGGCATCACCGTGCGGGAAGACTCACGACGACCCGCTTGGAATTACTACATGCGGTGATTCAACGCTTCGGGATCTTCAATGTATGGTCTGAAGATGAAACTATCATCATTCGACGTGGGAACAACCGGGTTCGTCTTCAGACGTTGGCTGAACTCCACAATATTAAGTAAGATGCTCGCAGTGCTCCCCCCCTTTTTGTTTCCGTCATAAGCAGATATATCAATATCTGTTCCTGAATTTCTATATCCCAACTTTACTTCAAACTACATACTCTATCCATTTCTTAACCTTTTAATATCTCTATCTTTATTCTACTTCAAAGTACATATTCTATACGTTATTTCGTTAAGGTGCAAATTTCTCTTTTCTAGTTTGCTTATATTTAATTTTCCTAACTATTCAACTTGGTATTTGGAAGAATTCCCAATAAGTGCTTTCGTCGCCTAAATGACAACACGAACATGCCTACCTCCCCCAGATCCGTTAACTCAAGCGCTACCTGCCCCAAACCTGAGTGCCCCAACCCTCACTAATCCCTCCCGACACTCTTTGTTTGCTGCCCACATAATGCTCAGCCTGTTATCGCTCACCATGAGGAAGTTGCACAAATACTTTCCAACCGTCAATTGCGTGCATTGTGTAGTAGTGAAACGTGGATGAAAAGGAGTTTAAACTCGTCCGTGGTTGAAATATCTGGATTCAAATTTCCTCGTGCGGATGGAAATAGAAGCGATAAATCAGGTGTCGGTGGAGTGGGAATTTTTCTCCGAGACGACATTCAGTACAAAGTATTAGATTCACCCGAAAAAGAAGCAAATCAAAATCTAGAATATCTGGTAATTGAAATACAACTGTTAACCAAAAAGTGTGTATTATCGGTAATGTACTCTCCTCCTAAAATCAGTAATATTGATAATATCTTAATGTATTATCGAAATTTGTTTGTCATCACGGACATGTTATTATAATGGGAGATTTCAACTTCAATTTAATAAAACTTCAGTCATGCGCAGCTATTAATTTCAAAAACTTGCTTGTTAGCCTGAATCTAAAGATTCTTCCAATCCAAGCAACACATCATACGAGAGAGGTTGAAACGTGGATTGATCATCTCATTGTGTCCAATGTAGATAAAGTACTACACGGACAGACACCCGTTCCGGGAATATCAAAACATCGTATAATCTTAAATCTCCTAGGTACAATCCAAAAATAATCAATTACAGAGACTTCAAAAATTTTGATTTAGAAGCGTTTCAAATAGAAGGAACGAAGTTTCCGTGAGAACTCGTGTATAATGAAAACTCTTTGGATCGAAAAGTCAAAATATTTGTGGATTTACTTACTCAGCACGTAAACAAGTATCTGCCATTGAAAACAGCTCGCGTAACTCGTCCCCCGGTTCCGTGAATAACTAACGAAATACGAAATTTAATGAATTCTGCTCCGGGTCTTAGTGATATAGTTAAATCTAGTACTCTCGAATAAATAAAAGTTCCTGAAAAACAACTTACTGATCTTCTCTACTTCTCTTGTGTAAACACCGGTGCAATACTTAACATAATTAAAAGTCTCAAATCTAACGTATCTGGATCTGATTTCATAAATGCTAGGCTCTTAAAACTTTGTGCTCATATAGCAATACCAGCCATTACAGGCATAGTAAACTTTTCTCTCTGTAGTGGCTCCTCCTGCATGGAAAACGGCTCTCGTCCATCCATTGCAAAAAAAATCTCATCCCGCCTCTCCAAGCGATTATCGACCGATTAGTATACTTCCAACACTTTCAAAAGTGCTTGAGAAATTGGCTCGAAATCAAATAGAAAGTTATTTAATGAAAAATAGCATTTTAGATGAGAATCAGTCAGGTTTTCGAACTGGTAAAGACACAGGAACGGCACTGCTGATAGTCACTGAAGAACCGCGGTGAAGTAACCATATTAATACTCCTTGACTTTAGTAAAGCATTTGATTCTTTTAGCTAAATTAAAAAGTATAGATTTTGCTAATCTAACGTTAAAATGGTTCCGTGAATATTTAAGTGGCCGCGAACAACTCGTCCAATACGGTAAATATAAATCAAACGCTCTTAAAACACACGGATGTGTTTGTCAAGAGACAGTTTTCGAACCCCTAGCATTTCTCATCTATGTAAATGATATAGGAAAATCTTTAAAATTTAGTAAATAGCATATGTACGCTGACGAACTCCAAATTTATCTAAGCGGACGAACATTGGAATTAAATACTATCGTACAGAAAAATAATCAGGACTTGACATCACTCCACACTTGGGCTTCTTCTCTGGGTTTATTGCTGAACCCATAAAAATCTCTGTGCTTGATGATTGGTTCACGAAATTTCCTTAATAGGTTCTCAGGACGCGATCCGCCGGATATTAATATAAATAGTGTATCACTTCCATGGTGCAAATCAGCGCGTAATCTGGGTATTTATGTGGATAGTAATTTAAGTTGGAAAACGCAGATTGAAAAAACTTATCAAAAAGTTTTTTCCTCTATTCATACCCTAATGTGTCTTCGTAATTTATTATCCACTTCCACGAGAAAATTTCCGATAAATTCACTAATAATGCCTCACTTTGACTACTGTGACTTTATCTTTTCAGATTTAAACTCAAAGCTACAACACAAATTACAAGTTACACAAAATGCATGCCTCCGTTTCACATTTGATCTACGCAAATATGACCATGTATCAGAATATTATTTAAAAGCTGAAATATTCCCTATTAAATTACGACGTATTCTCTATAGCCTCATCATGCTGTTCAAGATTCTAAATAATAAACATTTAACTCAACGTGCTATAAACTTTCAATAATTAAAACAAAAAAGAACTAGAAATGATGAACTTCTCGTGGTACCACGACACAGAACGGCCGTATTCAACAAGTCATTTACAGTAAGTACAATCCGTGGATGGAATAAACTACCACCTGACGTGAGGCATTCGAATGGTTTCCATATATTCAAAAGAAAATTGACCTCTTGGTTGCGCCAACATCCTCCATAGTATGAAATAAATACCTAGCACTTTCCCTAATATCTTACTTTTCATTATTGTTATTAATTTATTCAATTACCATATTTTCCTTCTCTTGCAAACGCTGCATCTACTTCCAACTACCCTTTCTTCTCTCTCCTTATTCTTAAAAGTATCTTCTCCCCGTATTTCTTCTATTACTCCCTCTCTCCTTCTACTTCTACCCCTCCCGTTCTACGCTGTTGTAACTTCCCAAATGTAAGATATTGTATAATAAAATGTTCTGTAATTTGTAATTAATTTTTTATGTAATTTAAGATGTAAACCATAGTATAATGTATTCTCTACGAGTTATTTTATTGTGTAAAATGAAATATATTCTAAATGTATTTATATTTTTGTATTTATATTTGTATTTTTGTAATGTATCACTTAAATTTGGTACAGTCGTTATGTAATGTTATATTCATTTTTTCTGCAAAACTCCTTTTTTCCTTTCTAATGAGATTCTTTTCTAACAGGTACTACATTAGTTTATAAATCAATTTTATCTTATATTATCTTATAAATTGTTTGTTATGTTCTGTCTTAAGCCTCCATCCTGATTGGAATTTTCGCTGGGTTTCCCTCAATCGCTTAAGGTTCAATACCGGGATGGTCCTTAGCTTGTTTTCCCAGTAGCAGATATAGCAAATACCCTCCTATTCAAACTAATTTTGTAATGATATTGTAAATATTTTTAAAGTGGTTAGGCGGAAGAGCAGACCTCCGTCTGAGTCTGGCCACTAATAAAGTCATTTATTTATTTATTTATAATAAATTTTGCAAGTAAGTGGTCGGCTGAGAGTCGTCAGAAAACTACTTCTTGTTTCATACCTACGATAAAAAATCAACCAACCCTTATAAAATGTTTTGCTTCTTTTTAGTTAACACAAAGATAAATTCACTGAAAACTGGTATACCGAGCTTTCATGTCTGTATTCTGCGTCTTATTTTATTCCCGTGCAAACTCAAGCATTCATAATTTCTCCTCTAGTAGTAGATACTTTCGATCTTGATTTTACCAAACAATTGATAATTCCTTACATTTGTGAGCATTGTCGGTGGCACATTGAAGTGATCGTGTAAATTGTTTTGAGAAATCTGTACACATTAAATAAGAACAGTTAACGTATTTAAACACTTCTGATCACATGAATTGCGATTTTTGTGAAATTGAGATAATTAAATTTAATCAAAATATAAAACTAAGGATGTTATGTTTAAACACTTTATCTATCATATTACAATAATTTTTATAATTATCAGAAAATTTAATTACAAAAATACATATGAAATTGAGGGATTGGAGAAGGTATTGTCATGGAATGATAAAGCAAAACTTCCGGTCGTGGAGCCACGACTTATCAAAAACAATGAGTAATGCATATACGTTATTGAATTCAATAATTCAAATATAATAATTACGTTTTTATGCTTGATATGCACTTTTTTTTATAACTTTGTAATAGGAAAATCTGAAAACTCCATTATTTTTTGTATTTATCAACTACCTACAAATATATATTTTAACAGGATATTTGGTCATGATAAAATTTATCGGAAATTGGGTAGGATGATCTTTTGTGTTTTATAATCTTTCCTTCGCCGCTCTTTACAAAATTATCTCCTTAATTTCCGTGACATGTGCAGATAGCTCACTTTGCATATCTCGGCAAACGTCATGGTCCATGTCGTCCATATAAATTACTTCATTATTTCTATCATTCTGTATTCAAGGTCAAAAATATTCGATTTTGTGACCATGATAGATGGCTTCAGGATTCGCTGCAAACTATTGTGGCTGAATATTTCTTTTGATGGACGTGACATGAATAACCGAGAATCGCTTTGAAGATTGTGACCCACATAAAACTTAATATACTGAAGACTGGAATTTGACAAAGTACTATTTCACGTGGTGGAATTTCATGACAAATTTATTTTCTTTTGATTATCTAAATTGTAAAATTATACTATGCGAAGCAAAATTAATTTGAACATATATTTTACAATGTACATTTCCATCTTTGATTTACATTCTATCGGTAGTATTAACATGTTAAATCAATTTTTAATTGGGGCTTTAGGACACGCCAACGTTTAGGTCATTTTAGCCCTTTGTTAAATCAATTAACAAGTCAAATTAATCTGAACCTCACTAATTTTATCTTTAAATTTTGTTTGTGCAGATGATGATTCTGGAAAACATTGATCGTAACTATTAAGAAAAATCTTGCAAAATATTGCTTATAAGATTGGAAAAATATACTACCTCAAAATTCAAGCGACCTTCTACAGTAAACGCGAATTATTCGAACCATTCCTAAAAACGCAATAAAAGTAATGATTACTGTCTTATATACAGATGATATACAGGATAATCTCTAAAATTTCGCAACAGAATCCTTGAAATACTCGTAGTGCGAGGTGGTCAATTTAAAGAAGTGATCATCTCAAAAATACGTCATTCCTGAAAAAAAAATTGCTTTCTCTTTCACTTCATTCTCCCAAATAATTCCAGTGAGTGGTGGAGAAATGCATGACGCGAAACTGGATATTGCGTTGTGGTTCGAACCCGGTTGATGACCACATTATTTTTTCTATATCTATTTGTATATCATTACTCATTGATATACAAATTTTTTAGTTACGTGTTTTGGTAGTTATCTCCAAATATTCTTTCTTCCGAAGAAAATGTTTTAAGTGTATGAAAGTTTGAATCGTTGCAACTCTGTGATTTATAAATAATTAATTTTAGAGGAATATGTTCTTTTCCACCAGATCATCATCAGACGCAATGAAGCTTAGATTACCTACTTTCGCGTCCCTCTAATATGTATAAATTAAGGTAAAGGAATGACATTGAAGAGGGTTGTTTTCATCGCGAACGAGATGGCACACTTCAGAAATCGCTTGCAAAGACCTTCGCGCGAATAGTCAATATTCCCTCTTATCCTTCACCTGCAACTCAATATTGTAGGTTACGGCGCCTGCGCTCTGAACGGGAATGTGCCAAGAAATGGTTTCACTATTTTCACCTTTAGAGAACCTCTATTTTTAACTTGCTCTCAAGGGAGAATAATGTTTCACGCAAATGAAAATTTAAAAATCTTTTTCCCTGAAAGTGTTTAAATTAACGGAGACCAAAGTGCAATGTAGTCATGGGCATAGCTAGGATTTCGTTTTTTTTTTGGGGGGGGGGGCAAAAAACAATAAATATATTTGTACATATGTATTTACGTACCAATATGCATATGTACATACACGTAGCTGTAATAACATATACACCCAGGAATTGCAAAATCCGCTTTGAAAAGTTGATGCTCATTTTCAAACAAAAATAACTAGTCAAACAAAAATGTTATTTTTTCCCAAATACAGAAAGGGGCCGTGGTCATGCTTTGTCTAGCTACACCCATGAATGAAGTTGTTGTTTGAAGTCTTTATTGTTATTGCTTTAATTTTATTTCATGACTTACAACTGGAATGAGAATTTTATGCTGTTCCGATAGCAATAGGTCAAACATTTCTTTTTTTATTGTTGGACCTTCCTTTGAGGAGATATATTTCTTTAGTATGTCTGCGTAATTTGATGTTGGAATGGAAATGTTATTAGAGATGCTCCGTTTCTCCTATGGCGCGTGCAATGTTTTGATAGGTGATATAAATAAATTTATTTTACTTTCTCAGATATCTTGCAACAATACATTACTAAACCCCCCGATCCAACAATAGTGATATAAAACTTTATCAAGATTTTTAAACTAATAAGCTAAGTGGGAAACGGAATAGCAATAGCCTTTACTGTAATTTTTATTTAGGAACTTGGTCGACTGATGACCACACAATACCAAGGTCATCTTTAGTTGCTTCTTTCCTGGGAAGAGGCATTCACCCTGACTCTCACTTTTCTTTTGCGATCGCAACAGCTTACTTTCAGAAACATGCAACCGAGCAGAATTAATCAGGAGTCATTGACCGGAGTTTTATACTCCAATAAAATTCAACAGAAAGACTGAACAGCTTATTTTTCTAATTTAAAAATGAAATTAATTTGTCTTTCATTGCATAGTATTCAATGCAAAATTCTGTATTGGATACCTCGTGATATATCCATTATTTGGAATAAATCGGGTAACTAAACCAATAAGATTGCAGTTATTTTCAGTGCCATTTATTACTTACGTGAGTACACTCCCAGCTTTGCTGACATACCCAGTAATCTTTACTCTGCGTAAAATTTGACAAAAATCCGAAGTGTTCGTAGTTGACGAGGGTTGGTGATGGCGGTGAAAGTGACGAAAGTTCTCTTAACCATACAAATGAATGGATATCACAATAATTGCCTTCTTATGGCAGATTAAACCAGGAACATCTCAATAATGAAAGTAGCTCCACTATATGAAAATATAATTATGCAATGAAAAGTTGCAAGTACGTAAATAAGACTGGAACACATTATTTTATGGATATTCGTGAATTTGATGGGTGGAAATGGTTGTCAATTTTTAACTTATCCAACAATGAAGGACGCTGATTTTTTACGACAGGAGGGAAGTTTCCGACCAAATATGTGTTGATGGGTAAGCGATCTTACTAGTCAAGTTTCAGTTACTTTTCGTTTAACTTTTGATTCTTGATAGAGGAGGAATTTAGAACCTCTATTCTCCAACGAAATGGTGAATTTGTCTTCTAAACATTGTTAACTGAAATTATCATCAAAACGAATCTCTCTTCCTAGTTCGCCATCAGAATTACAATTTACGGAGTGTGCTCTCCTGAGCAGAAAATCTTCGTTCGGGAATGCATCATGATGTGCGCGAGGTGCTGGGGTCAAGTTAGGTGATTCAGTGGATTTTCTACTCAATATTCCAAGGATGAGGTTATAATTCAAGAGTCGAGAAGTAATCGATTATCAACTGCAATGGAAAGAAAAGTCCTTCGCTGCGTAATAGACTTATTGCCATATGGAAGTGACGTCAAACAAAATGGCGGCCACGTGTTCCTGAACCACAAAAATTGGCGAGCAAATACTAGAAATACATTTGAATTCGTCGAGATATTTCCAAATCTTTTTTCTTTTTGACCGGTTGTTTCGCGTAGATACTTAATATTCCAGTAGATATGATTATAAAGTTGGTATAAGAAGAGGGGGCTCGTATTCAGATTTGAAAGAGGAGGAAAATAACACTCTTTTAGTCTCTATCACGAGGTGTAACTATTCATGAGTTCGTTATATTACCCTCTTTATTTAGGTGACTTATGTCCATCATTTTAAGAGAATCTTTAAACACAGCGAAAGTTCTACGAATACGCTGAGCTAGATACTGCACTCAAAGTCGTGATTTCATGTCATAATGTTACTTTTAGCGCTTTTTATTGAAATTTTCATTTTCTCAAGGCCAAGGAAACCGGTTGGAATGGTTCATGTAAACTTAATGTAATGTACATCAAAAAGAATGAGAAAATGAAATTCGTGCCTACTTATTCAGTATTGGGTTTTATATATTAAAAGAAGACTAAAATATTTTTTTCACCTATTGCGTAAATTTTGGAGAACGTCTAATTAATGTACCAGTCAGATTTAAACAATATTTTCAGTTGTTAGCGGGCATAATCAGAAACTGTTCATGAAATGGTCGGCACTCGAGGTATTACAATATTTCTCTCAAGAGCTGGCTGGCTGTAAATACATTATTTCCTAAATTATTCGGCCGACTATCCGTTTATTTAAATGAATTAATAGCGGGTAGAGTGATCGATGAAGGTACTGCTGTATTCTGGTACCACAGTAAAATTTTGGACTCTGAAAATTCTCAATTACCTACTATAAAGTAATAATTGTATCAGTCTGAAATTACTTTTCAGAAGTCAGTGATTTCACTGTGTACATTCCCGAAACACCAAGGGTTTTAAGGATAATTTCTGGAAACTTCAATTATACTTCAGAAATTAGGAAACACTGTTTCACTTTTCTGCCGCTAGAAATTTGAACTCGGAACGTATTGAATTTATTCTCCAACATTTTTCCTAACAGTTGTGAAGAATTTCTAGAGAGTTTGCAAAAAGTTAAAATATGTGCCCTACTTATGCACTTATTGCCTTTAATTGAAATAACTGGGACATTTTAATTTTTAAAAAGGATACAAAAATTAATTAAAACATGTATTTAATTAATTCAATTGATTTTTTCACTTTAAGGTACTGCAATTCATAATAATTTGTTGTAGTAACTTATATTAATTAAGTCATTCTTTTAATTCTCTTCAAGAAGGTGTACTGAACTACTAAAGAAACCACAAAAGCTCACGTCTCTGTGTAAATGATGAGGTTGGCAAGCTTCTGGAAAAATTATAAATACTAAATTGCCAGGGTTAAAAATCAGTATTTCTATAACAAAATCATATTCACCACAAATTCCGAGATAAAACTAATGTTTTGAAATGTACTTTGCATGTAATCGTCATGGATTATTAGGTTTTGATTGAACTACTAATTTCAGTTATGACAAAAATTAAATTCCCCTCTGTAACACATTGACAGCAAATAGCAACAAATTCCCTTTTGGAGTCTTTTTCGTATTTCCAACTTTTATGAGGTGTAAAAATTGAAATTCGTTTTCAGCTCCCCCCCACCAACATTGATGAAAAAGCAAAAACTCAGGACTTCTCCAAAACAAAAACAGCCACTTTGTTGTTTTTATGGTAAAATTCGTATTTTCCTTGAGGTAGCTAAGTTGAAATTTACATTCATCACACCAAGAAACATATAGGTTAAAAAAATCAGAACTTTTCCAACATTTTCTAGGTAGAAAGTGAAAAAATCAATTGAATTAATTAAATAAATGTTTTAATTAATTTTTGGGATACTCGGGTTCACGGTCACTGACAAGGCAACCAATCAAATGGTTCCCGAAAGCAGTTCCAAGGTCCCAATAGGTTTTTAAAATATTCTGTGAGTTGGTGGAAGAAGCTCTGGGAAAACGGTCAACATAAAAAAGACGTTTATACGTATGGCAAAGTTCAAAATTATTTAAGAAATTCAAGTAAAACGTGGTAAATGATTTCTACAAAATGAAACAGAATCCTGAAGATTTCGTTCAATTAAATAGCTTTTGATAAAAAGAGGAAAATTAGTTTATTTTGCTATCAGTGTCTTTCATACTCCCAGGTCAGTACTGCAAAAACACCCACAATGGTTACGGAAAATTTAGAAAGCAATGAGGAGTAATTTTACATTTATCATAAAAACCAGCAACTTTTATACGATTTCCATATAGTTTTTCAATAGAAAGAATAATAGTTACTCGCGGTATAGTAATTTATGTTTAATTTATTTGGTGACGTGAATCAGGGGTATGAAATACCAAGAATTAAGAACCACATTAACACGAAGCCATGTTTATATGCATATTGCGATTTACTTAATATAAATTGTCTGCGTAGTAATACAATGTAAGTGATTAATAAGGACTAATTAAAACAAACACAGCTTTGAGTGTGCTTTAATTGATCGTTATTAATCTTTTACAATGATATACTTAATTAAATAATAAATTATTTCAATTGATAATTGGGAAATTTTTAATTTGTACATTGGTTCTCTATTTTATGTCACTCAAGTGCCGACACGAAATTTTCATCACACTTTAAAAACGAAGTACTTATATGCATCGCAATATATTTTGGTAAACCTTTGAGTTTTGGCGGATAATGATTTTTAGCGAAACCAAAACTTTTGTTAGTTTTTCCCCTCCTGAGTTGAATCATAGATACCCCATTTCCACGTACGCTCCACAGCCATACACTCCCCTCCTCCACTCCCCGCCTCCGACATCGACCCGCGTCGCATGTTCGCGCAGGCAGTCCCGACTCCGCTCCGTCCCCGCTTCGCCTCCAGCAAGACCCTTTCGCGCATTTGCATACGAAATCGCATGCGTCGCCGGAGAGTGCGCCCCCGCTCGGTGGCCGACCTCTCCTAAGTAGGACTTCGAAGTAGTGCAGATAAGAATAGCAAAGTTTTGTTCGCGCCGGGGGGGGGGGGGAATGTTCTGAGAACCAGGGCGATGGTCACTCGAAGGAGGCCGAGTGATGGGAATCGGGGTGCGAGGGTCGTAAAGAGTGAGGCGATTGCGATAGCATCTGAGGAGATGAATAGACTCATGCGTTATGGAGAGATCCTCATGCAGGTGCTCGTGGCGTTAAAAGGGGAGAGGCCACGCTTCGTGCCCGAGACGATTTCAGTTAAGATAACGACCGCGGGATTGAATGAAAAACTACCAACAGCCAGTGAATTACGGGCGGCACAAGTCATATTTACACAAATAAGGATATCTTGCGTTTAGGCCAAGTAAAACAGTTTTTTTGCTATGCCAATGTTTCGATATATTGTATATCTTCGTCAGGGCGAACAATTCTAAAACTTGATTTCTCTGTTCATATCATCCCGTACCAATCCCGCGCTCATCCTCCTCCAAAACACACAACCATTTCACATCCTTCCGACCAACAAGCAATACTTAGTCTAACTGGCAATATGCAGGCTGAAAATATGATAAGAGATATTTACTTTCTCTTTGGTTCGAAAGGGGATGAAGGGGTAAAAGTCACACTATTGGTGGTCACACCCTTGGGTAATTTAGATGAAATTATAAAATGCTTGTGTAGGATTTTAGTAAAGTTCAGAAATATTCTCGCGTAATTTTACATCTGTAATTCAGAGTAAGGAAACCTCTACAGATTCAAATTTGTGACAGTTCTTATAATTTACCCCACCGAATTCTGATGATTCATTAAAAAAATATTCACAAAACCATCAATTCCTTTAAACAGAACACGAGTAACCTAGACTTAATTTTGTTACGATCAGAGCATTTCTATTTCAGAGAAGATACTTAAGCTTTCTTTCAATTATTTACGCAACTGAAGTTCATAACTAAAACGTATCACACTGCAAAAATGTTAATTCATTGAAAATAAATGTATTCTTTATTTTAATTTTCTAACCTTGTCTGAGTTGCAGGTTTCAACACTTTGACTGAACACTAATACTTAACGATTCAATATTTCCTCTAGATCAATTTGAATGGTTTGTTTCCTTACCTTACATATCCAAGACCGATTGGGAGATATATTTCCAACACTCGAATTTGACGAGATAAATGTGTTTTCCTTAAAAGATATTGAGTTGCATGCACTCATTCATTTATTCCACTTAAGAACAATTTTATTATTTTATTATCCAGTTTCCTCACGCAAAAATTATTATTGGAGAGAAATCGGGGTCCGTGTTTCGACTTTGTCACACGCGTTGTACAAGACACTCGAGACACACCCTCGTTCGGGAAATAAACTCGCACTTGATACGACGTCTTAAGAACAATGTCGGAAGATTGGAGACGCGTATTGTTAATCTCGCCACACCCCCAAAATAAGTATAATTTTTTTCCACTTGTTCGTGCCATGAACGAACATGTGGACTTAGTACTGGTGATTGCCGTCGAGGCCACTCGTGCGAGACCTACCTTCTGCGAGGCGACGGCGGAGCAGTCTCCGCGTGCCACGGCCTCCACGCGTACACTGCCACCCTCCGGCATGAAGCCACCATCCACCACGCCGCCGCTGCCACGCCGGACGATGGCCATTGTTTGGCCATATCGTCATGGCAACGGAAGTGGGGCAATGCCCCGTCGGAGGCCGCGCCCCTTCCATTGATTGCCCTCGCGTGGGTGCGAGCCTTCTGCAGGAGGTGAGAGTCCGCCGCTCCTTAGACCTTCGCACCCTGTCACCCTCCACGATGGGGTGGGAGATACGACGCGATTTGAAACGTCCGACGATCAAGGGGAGAACAAACGACCATGAGGACGTCTGGAAGTCTATAGTAAAGAAAAGTACCACAGATTGAAGAATAAGACAAATGATGTCCGAACGAGACACACAGTACCCGAGGTGGTTGAAACCCTACAGGAAAATTTGAGGGAATTGTATCAGTAACATTTTATGTGATTTCACCCCCCCCCCCAACCCCAGACAGGAAAACGTTTCACTCTTCCACGAAATAAAAATATTTGCTATAAGATCTGGTCCCAGAAATTAATTAAAACTACGTGGGAACCCAAAAAGTAACAATTGAACTGTATCAACAATACACAAATACATAAAATATGTATTTAAATTCGAATTGTATTTTGGTAGTTAGGAAACTTTTATTACCTCTACTTCGGATTTTACCCTCGTCTGTCACGTAGAGAAGAGAATACATAAGAGAAGTGTGCGGAGTGAGTTTCAAAACTCGCGTCTTTCCTTGAGAGGGGGGGGGGAAATAGAGAAAAAAATTCAAAATATTAAGTCATGAACATTCTTCTGACAAATGAAAATATTAGTCAATTCTTTTTTGTTTATTATAAATATTTAAGGTTAAAATTGTTTTATTTCGGGAAATTATTATCATAAATAATAATTGCTTACGTATACTCTGCATCGCTGTACGGTTGCTGCAGCTTAGACGTTCTACAATGCGACTTTCCCCCTTCTCCACTTTTCATTAATGCATGCAGCTGATTGGATGCACTAATTAATCATTTACTAATCAGGGGTTCGTCGATACAATCTATTCTTCCCGCCAACGCTTCGACTTGATGAAAAATTTATCCTCAGAGATTTCAACTTCAATTAACAACAGCTATTAGGACACTTATTTTACCAAGTAATTTCCTAAAATAACATAAGCAAGTATGCCAAATATAGTACTTACGTGGTATCTTCTGTTTTCCCAACATCTCACCCTCTTATGGTTTTCCTTTTCGATAATGTCGTTTGCAGTCATTCTACGCAAACTACAGATTCCAGTTTACAATACCATCTCACACACTAATATACAACAGGATATAATTATACCGAAGTTCTTCGAAGAATGTTGCTCACAAGGGCGTTACACATAAAATAACGCATCCAGTGAACCAAATATAATTACGTTGACCCACAACAAGACAATATTACACAAAATCATACGCATAATCATTTCGTCAGATATTTCTATTTTATAACTAGTTCTAATTTCATATTAGATGGCTCCAAAATGAAATAGAACGATTTCTTTTATTTATTCCCTCTGATCAAGTAATTAAGAAAATCCAAGCATTCATCTATATCACTCCCATTGTTTATAAAAATGTGAAATCTTATCCAATATATCTGCAGCTAAAAAAGTTGCCAATCATTTGAATACGCCAACCTCTAGTAAGCTAAATTATTTATCTTTTATTATTAATTGTTCAGGAAACATTAAATAAGTCTGAAATACAAAATGGCAAAAAACGTTTATACACTTTTTTTGCGTTTAACTCGTGATATCACAGCCGAGTATGAATATTTATTTCATTAATTCGAAATCTATACCTTTCAACTAATCTTTGGAAAAGCCGGAAGATACAAATTTCCCAAGTAATTCTTCAACTGAGTAGCAATTAATTAAACAATGCTTTTGCAATTTTACGAGGTCAGGCATTCAATAGTAGAAGTTGAGAATTAAAATATAGATGGAAATCTGGAAATCATGTCCAAGTTTAAGATTTAAGACTAACGTTCAACAAAGAATTCTTTAATTGAAACAAATATTTTTGTTTTTTTTCAGATTTATAGGATAAATAACTAATGGCAAGATTGACAATAGAATATTCCTGTTTCCTCCCATTTTATTGACGAATTAAACCTTGATTGTTTCGTATATCACATTAAAAATTTAACTGTATGTAAGTACACTTTATTAAGTAGTAATACTCTGAACATTCTTCTTTGTATTTTGCTTTCCATTTTATTCTAGAATATAATATTTAACCTAATAGCACCAATATCATCATGTTGTTGTAGTAGAGATTATTATTCGTCAAATCATTTTTAGCGAATCATGGAAATTGAATAGACGAAATCTGAGAGTATCGCCTCAGTGCTACTTCCATTAAACTGCAAGGGAGAGAAGATTTCGGTAAATTATAAAGAGAAACTTTTGCCTGAAACTGTAATTATTTTCTTTCTCAGTATATCTACAATATCGGGGCTACTAATCTTCTCCCGAATGAAAATTTCTCTCGAAACGATTTCAGTATTCAATGATTTTGCATTGGCAATACTATCCTTACTATTCTCTGGAAAGTGAGGTAGTTAATTTGTCAATTCAAAGTTTAATTGGTTCACATTTTGGCGTGAATAGACACAGACGTAGAGAGCAGTTGTAGACTTGGGGGTAGGTTTACTGTTGGGGAACGTTTTCCAAATCCTTATTCACAGGTTTTAAAGGAGCCTTTCCGTAAAACTACGAAAAAGAGAATTGAGCTATATTAAATGTAAAAATATAAAATTATATGTGGTGAAGCTTTGGTATGTGGGTGAGGCTAATGAAAAGTAGGCAAGCTGCACAAAATGCAAGAAATGGGCGCACGCAGAGAAAATATTTTATTTTCTGTGTGTGCTCATTGTAATTCAGAAAATGATTTTTTATAAAGTGTTGATTACAATCGCTTACAATAAACTATGTAAAGTTATTACGTTAACTACGTTTTTTTTGTTTCTTTACGAAATAGGGTAAATGTTCCAGTGCTTGATATTCTTATCCCAAAATCTTACTAATTTACTCATATTTTTTGAAATCTGAACTTACATTTCCGTTTCTCTACTTTCCGTTACTCTGGTCATTGAAATAACAAAATAGAATTACGGATTGCCACTAAAAATACAAAGGATAGTATGTTAACGAAGTTTCGTCTGCAAATAAAAAGTTTACAACACCGAAATTTCTGCAATTTATTTTGCCTACAGGCATAGGCGTGCACACCGGTAAGGCATGCATGGCGGCTGTCATACCCAACAATTGCTACGGTCGGAAGGCGCCCCGGAGATATAATTAGTTCACTCCCGAGAACGCGCAGGTATATTTTACGTATGTCGAAGGGCATCAACCCTTGTATTTAATAAAACGTCTTATATTCTAGATAAAATAGTAAAACTGTATGAAATTTGCATAACAGTAATTACATATTTACTTTCGAATACAAGAAAGATAATAATAATAATAATAATAATAATAATAATAATAATAATAATAATAATATTGTTCTTTTTTGTTTACATTTTTCTCCATACCTCTAGTTTTGGCGCCCCCTGAAAACGTCTGCCATACCAAACAATTCTCCCTGTGCCACAAAATTGCCAATCGTTGTGGACACGTCTTACAAGTATTTTGACCGTCTAAGCTTCGCTGACGAGAGACAGATTTAAAATAAAAGTTTTAGAGGTCAACACTGAGCCTGTAGTTGATAACCCCCGTCGTCTACTAAACAAAGGTTCTGAAATCAGAGAAAATACTACCAGTAAAAAAATTTGAAATAATTTCTCGGTAACGTTGGAGGTTTATAAACCTTGAAAGAAAAAAATGAAATGAATCGGTACTCCACAGAGGTATAGACTTGAAGAATAATGCTTTCTAATAGTTGACGCCGTCTCATTCCTGAAATAAACACAGAAAATCAATAAGTGTAGCTGCAATTTATTAGAGAAGCAGACTAATCATGAAAATGAATGGGAACTTCCATTATCGACAATAATTATTGCCAATATATCGCAGTTAGTCATACGTCTCCTAACAGCAAACACACTAACACATTGTGTTTCAGTCAGTCAGCCACCCAATTGACCTGGTATGCTGATTTCAAGACAACTCTGTTATTTCATTTCCACAAATTAAAGAAAGTATTGTTTTTCATTTAACAGACCTAGAATGTTGCGCTCATATAAAAAAACCCTAAAGTACTGTGAAGCCTTATTCTTCGCTTGTAATTCCTGAAACGCTGGTGCATTGTCGAATACGAACAGGTGATGAATTGTAGAAAAATACTAAGAAAAGTTTTGACGTAATAAGATATATGTTCAGGCGCGAATTCAAGGGGGGGGGGGTCACGGGGGCCATGACACGCCTCCCAAATATCTCAAATGTTCAATAATATAATGCATTTTCCTTCAATATTTATATATTTTTCTTATAAACAATTAAACTATATTGAAATGTAATTATCATTTCACTTTGTATTAAAATTATATATAATAATTCATAAAGCAGAATTATTTATACGAGCATTGTTCAACAATTTTTACATAAAGACTATGCCCCTCCAAATGAAGTTTCCAAATTCGCGCCTGTTAATATGTTTTAGAGATTTTATATTTAAATATTTGTTTATTGATATTAATTTGATAAATACTATAAGTCTTTCATTTTTTAAGAACCAATAATTATGGAAATGTTTTCGTTAAGAGATTAGTTCTGCTTCCTCATGCACATAATGAGATCGAGACAAAGCAAATAAACCGAAGTTAATTTTGAACTCCGTTACGAGGCTTAACTGAGAGGAAGCGAGATCGGCGGGGTTCAATCCCAATCCGTGACAACGTTTACCTGTTTCAATTTTTTGAGAAAAAGAGATGATGGAAAAAACCAGAAAGAATGAAAAGAGAATATCATTTACGTGGACAAAATCAATTTCCGGATCTCTATCCCCGTTTGTATAAACTGTTTTTGCTCGCGTTACATAGATTTTGTGTTCCGTTTTGCTGCTTTTAGTTTTATACTGAGGAGAATATGTCACTAATTCTAGATTCTTCGTACCCACAAGTCTGTATTGTATTGGTTGCATGTTTCCTGCACTAACGACAATCACAAGGAATAATCTGGACAGTAACAAATCTAAACTTTTTCATGTCTGAGAGAAGAACAATAAAACATATTTGAGATTATCGTGCAGTGTTTGCCAGTTCAATGAACTCTACTCCTTCCAAACGAGCGCTGCTTCGTTGTTCACGTGCTCACACAGAAGATCATCTACACCGTGATAACTACAGCGGTGGACGAACTCAGCAACCGCTTCCGGATGGATGTGTATTCGATCCGATAGCAGTGTGTTGGTGAGCGACGAAAAATGTTTACCTTAACAGGACAAAATCCATACACAACGAAATTTATTTTTTTCATTTTCATTATTTTTAACCCAGCTTCTCGACCAGATGGCCATTTCCTGGGTTATTTTATTATTTTCTCTATATTTTTATTCCTGTTTTCCTCAAATATCGGTTCCATCATCGTTTTCTAGTCCTCTTCTTATATTGTCCGTGTTTCGCTTTACAAGGCCTCTCCCTGTTCTGCCACCTCTAATATACAAGTAGTTCCAGTTCCCACCGCTATGAGGTCGAGAGCATCTCAATCTATCAACGTTTTACGACATTTACTTTTCTCACAAAAAGTATTGTAGGGAATTTATATTTTTCGGATTAGCACTTAAAATGAATAGCTGTTTGGCGTTAACAGATGGCCACTCAATGGCCATTATTACTGGAGAATGCAATGTGACATATTTATTCTCCAGTCTACTGCCTCATCTAAAACACCAGATGCTTTATGATGAATTTTCAAATATTTAAATGTGTCGTAGGTGTTTTCACGTGAATTTTTACTTCCGATTTGAAAAAGTAACCAAGGCTCTGAAATAATCGTCAATTTTCTTTTAAATTTGCATTGGTTTGCCTCCGTTAAATAGAATGTCAAATTATCGTAAGTTCTTCTGTAACTGGTATTCTCGAACTCAATGTGATCATAAACGTCGTGATCAACCAAATCATCAAAACTGAACTATTTTACAATTGCAATGCTTTCTTACTCCAGCGGAAATAACCTATTTTGGTATGTTCTTTCCAGTTGGGTTTTCATCGTTGGATGTACTTAAAATGCAAAAGAAAAGTGTCATAATTCAAGTATCTCTCAAATATCTGAAATTGGATGAATCTTACGTCGTTTGGTGAAGCTTTCGTAAAGCGACGCGAGCTAACAAGTCAGAACTATTTCTTCTCTGTATTTCTTATCACGAGGAAATAATTATTTTATTTCAATTTCATTTTGAACTCAAATCGTTTAGAATTTGAAACTAAAACACATACTTTTTGTGAATGAATCGCTGACCACGTGAATTGGTATGTATTTACATACAGAAAATTTCACATTAAGTAACTTAATCTAGAAAAAGTGCAAAAAACTCATTAATAATAATGAGGCAATACTTTTTTAGCAAAGTCAATGTACCACTTTATCATGTAATCATCAGAAATGACAGATCTAATGCCACTCCCTTGCGGCTGGCAGACACTGCATTTTATCCCATGAGTGCAGTAACGTATAGTGATCAGAAGATACAAACATGGAATCAAAAAGAATTACATGGTGCACACATTCAGATGCTTAACCAAGGGTATGTAGATGGCAATTTATCAAACTTGTGGCTAAAGTATGGTTCGTAGTTCCCAGAAAAGGAGAGTTTTGCTGTAACAATAGAGGATCGTGTCATCGCCACTACATGCAACAGAAGACGTATCCTCAAAGGAGGAGGAGTAGAGGAGCGTTGTCGTAGATGTGATCTGACCCTGTAAACGATCGACTATATTTTTGGAGGCTGGTCATCACTAGCTGGAACAGAATATCTCATGATACATGACGATGTTGCCAAGATCATCCACCAGAAAATCGCTTTCTCAAATGGGTTTATATCGGAGGAGTGCCCGTATTACATGTACCAACCCACTCAAGTACTTGAGAACAACCGCTCTAAAATATACTGGGATTGGTAAATTTGAATGCATTTGACAATTTTAGCTAACAGACCAGACATCATGTATATAGACAAGCAAAAGAGGTGTGCGTTTTTAATTGATATGGCCATCCCGCTTTATCAAAACCTAAGGATAACTTAAGCAGAAAAGATCAATAAATATGCAGCATTGGCTGAAGAATTGAAGGAGTTGTTTCATCTGGAGACCGTCAAAATTGTGACTCTTGTGAGATCTGCAACTGGGATAGTGCCTAAAGCCCTGTAGAGAGTTTTAGACAATTTGGATGTGGGGTTCTTGGTACCTAAAATTCCCAAGTCTGTTATGTTGAACTCGTGTCTCATAGTTAGAAAGTTTCTATCTCAATCGTAAGAGTAGTACTGTAAGGCCAAAATGATTGCAAAACTAACGACAACATGGGAAAAATAATTCATCTGGAAATTGCAAAAACACTGAACTGCATTAAGAAACGCATACCACCAGGCCAGCAGTATAAACCTCAACCAGTCCTGCGAGATGATTTGAAGTTAAATATTTTGTACTGGGACAGAAACATTCTCACTGACCTAACAGCAATTCACAACAGACCTGATACAATCCTTTGGAAAAGAAAAGAATCAAAAGTGTACCTTATCGATTTTGCTATCGTAAATTACAACAACCTAGAAAAAATAAATAACGACAAAATATCAAAATACCAAGAACTAGCCTTTGAAGTAAAACAACTCTGGAATGTTCAAGAAGTGATCATAGTGCCCATTCTTTTATCTACCCTAGTACCCCAATCCCTAGTTGATTCCATTAAAAGAACTCGAAATCAACGCCAATATAATAAGCAGACTGCAACATAGCGTCCTTCTGTCACCAGCCCACATTACTAGAAAGCTCTTGGACCTGCAATAGATTCTTCCTCCCGACAGAACCTGATTTAATAATCCACTGCTGAGAGAACAACCGACACAAGTTAAGAGAAAATAATAATAATAATATAATAAATATATAATATAATAATAATATATAATAATAATATAATATAATAATAATAATGCTTTTATTATATGGCGAGGCACGGGCCATCTGGCACATATAGGTACAAATATAAAAACGTGAATGACAATTGAAATTACAAATAGAAAAAAACATGTTGATACAACTACAAAAAGAACGGCTAAAATATTACTACTACCGACTAACAAAACTAGTTTGAATCCTAATTTTCATCCACACTTGTAGACAAGATTCTTCATCAAAAAGAAATAAACTTTCAAAATACAAGACAAACTATATTAGAAGTAATGAAAATTAAAAACTGAAATAATGCTTTTTGAAAGTAATTTCAATAGAATTGACGTTAAAAGAAAATGTGGCTTACTCTTCACAAATCATCAATGATTTCATTTTACAGGTTCCTAATTTGACTTCTTTTTTATTTTACTGCACACTTATCTTTCATACCGTTATTGAAGGAAATTTCTCAAACGATTTTTGAAATTTTTTAAAATATCTTATATACATATTTTATATTATTAGTAGCAATCAATTCCAGCACCCAGCAGTGGCGACGGTAAGGATCCCCGCCCCGCAAGACTTTTCATGGGACCCCTTCCTTTTTTAATAAATGGTGTCGTGACCTACATAATTAAACCCACTTATCACATATCATTATCACAGTCAGCATAAAACTTAATTTGATGTATTTCTTATTGTTACTATTCATAATTTCACTCAAAACTCTTTGTTTTCATGGTTTATTTGGATATCTGTCTCACTATAATTTACAACTGCCTTTCCCTACGTTGCCCGCTATCTTTGTTTGTCGGTAAAAGAAACAAAAGAGAATAGACTCCCTACGTTGATATTTCCGACGCTTCTGTTGCGACGCGCTGAGGCGGAGTGGCGAACAACCCGATCTACGCTTACCCACTAAACTTGACTTCCTGTCTGATTTGCAAAAATATTAATAACAACAAATTGTATAAATGTATACCTTATTTACAGTAAATCATATGTTCAATAAAAAGTTGGTTGTGAATATTATTTTCTACTCAGTTTTATGTTGGAGAAATACATTTACGACAATAATTAATTGTTTTTCATTTTCTATCAAGTCGATTAACGTATGAAATTTGCTAATTTTTATCTTTTATTTTTTTTATTTATTTATTTTATTTTTGACCTCGGTGAGGCCCACAGTTCCCCGGGGCTTCCCCGCGTCGCAGGCCTAGACGGTCCGCTATCGCCGTCTCTGGTACTCAGCGCATTAACATTTCCTCAAACAGAGGCAAAGGAGCGCGGTGCTCGAAATGACAGCGTGCGACGACGAGGGCGAGGCGCCTGCGCACCGCGTGCTTGTGTCGGACATTTCGTCACGCCACATCCGGTGCGTTCGACGCGTCGACTCCTGCAGCCGCGTGCACGGCTAACGCCCCTTAATCGCCGAACTCTGCTAGCCGATTCAGGAAGCAGCGCGAGAATATTCCCTGGAAAAGTTTTCAACTAGCAATAATCGCTCCTAAGATAAACTTATTGCCACTGCGCAAAGATAAACAATGCAGGCGCAACGGAACAATTCACTGACAGTAAAGGCTGAGGAGGCTAGAGCCCCCCCCCACCGGGAACCTAATCTCTTAACAGATAAAATCGAAGTTGGTGAATGACATATTTTGTAAGAGTGTTACCCGATAGTTATTAGATATTATCATTAATAATATAATTGTTATTGTTATTAATAAGACAAGATTAATGAAATTAATAATACTAGATGAATAACTTTAATAAATAATTGTTAATGTTATTAATAATACCAGATTATTAATTATTTCTTTGATAGAACTTTTGATAGTTTACGTGGGAAATTGATTATCGAATTAATATGAGCAGATGACATGAAATGAAAACTTGGAAGTTAGTACGCGTGGTGAAAAGTTTTTCTCCATTTACCTTTGATCGGTGCATTAAATTTGATTGTGTTCATACTATACTTCTCCTTAAACAGTTGTGTTTCCTTTTTAACGAATACATGTGTTGTAAATTTACGCTAAATGTACAACTTTTAGTGCCGTAATGAATCTTTCCAATACATTTTTAAGTACGTAGAATTAAAAATTAACTATTTCTGAATCTATTTCTTAATATTTCAGAACAAATGTAGATTTTTCCATGACATTCGGTATTAAAATCGTTAATATCGTTTCGTAGTTTTAATCACTGTATTTCGCACAATAACCGTTTTGTAAAATTCCTGCTTCAAATCGAGTTTTGGGCGGGAACCTAAACAACGCGAGTAAGTCATCCACTTGAATTTCCCGGCATCGCAATGACAAGGGACATTATTTTAGTTCTGCCATTTGTCGCAATGAATGTGGGTAGAAATGCTGTACACCGCCATGTTGTGTACAGAGATGATCGCACTCGATAAACGTGGAAATAAATGTCATAGTGAAGGGTGTTTGGTGCGAGGTGTTAATTATTTTTGAAGGAAGGACTCGTATTATTTTCTGGTAAGTAAAACCGTTTTCATTTGGAGACTAATAAGTTGTATTTGTCGAAAAGTGGGTTTTAACCTTATTCGTAATTTGAGAGATGCTTTGAGACTTAACATAGATGTATTTGTTACTTGAACGTCAGAACCCCAAGGTAAAATAATTAAACTTGATAAATTCTTATCTAGGGCCCAAACGCAAGGTCGGGTTTAAAAATTTTTTAAAGTTATTTTAAAAATTCGTTGTGTTATGTAATATTGTTCTCAAAATAAATAATAACTAGTTTGATAAGTAAACATTCGATTGCATATTAGTTTTTGCCTGAGCGTCTTTACTTTTTTTCGTAATAATTTGCGTGAGAGATGCAGGCTAACCGTAAATTAATCTTTCTGTCATGAATTATTAATGTTACCTTTAACGTGTCAACTCAGATGTGTAAATAAAAGTGCACATTTCATTCACGATTCATAAATTCGAATGTTTCAAGCAAATCGTTTAAGTTATAAAAAACTGAGTATTCTTACAGATTAAAAGTTACTAAAAAATCATTTTAATAATTCGTATTTTTACGTATTAATAAAGAACCAGAAAGTAGTTTCCAATGACGTAGCAGAATAAAAATAAAGTACTTTCCTCCATTATTCAGACAATTTCAAGAGACATGTGTCTGCATTGCTTCGTTTAAAGAGGTTGCCGCATAATAGGTACCCTGTGAATTGTGCACTCTTATGATCTTTATGGGAAAGCGCGGATGCATAACTGTTAGAGAACGACGTGTTTTGTTTCATGTTTTAATTTTCAGAACGCATCAAATCATCGGCACTGATTATGGTTGCTATTTCTTATCATCAGTGTGCCCATAAAAATCCTTCGTACATCTTAAATGTGTCTCATGAACGAACCATTGAGTCAGGCATTTCCATTTCTTCTTACATAAATATTATCCTGATATGCTCCAGTGTCTGACTCTGTCGTTTTAAAGCGTATGAAGTTACGGAAAATAATAACTTTATAGTTGAGTTGGGGAGTTGCTGACTAGCATTCCATTTCATACTGATTCAAAAGACGTTGGGTAACATTGTAGTTATTTATTTGATGGAGTTTTCATGCTCAAATGTAGATTGGTACGTCTGCTTCATGAGAAAAATGTATATTTTTAACTTTTTGCACCTGAATTACATCTTAATCCCTCGCAGTGTTGTTTTAGTAAAAATATAAACATGAAAATGGTACCAGCGTTTAGCTAATGCATCAGCAAACATCGAAGATATATGCTGCTAGCTTTGCGCACTGTTACGATCGCAGAGCTACGTGTAGTTATATTTACGAACTTAACCTACTCTCTCGCAGTATTTTATGGAGTGATTAAGGTATTAGTGTTATACAAGTTTTTTTTCATACGTAAAAGAAATGTAAATGTAACATATATTTGAATTTCCGATGGAATACATCTTGTTTATTAAAGTCTTTCCTTTTGTCGCAAAATTCGCGTGAGGGAGGGATTTAGCTCATCTTGTGTATAGAAGTATGAAGAACACGGTATAATTGTAAGCTTATGGAAAGACCTGTAGGATTTAATTATCATTTTTAGGATATAACTGGAATAAAGTTATTTAGTCAGAGTATGAAACCCGAAATATTTTCAAGTTTTTTTCTTGTTGTACAGTTACTGCCTTCTTTCGTGTTTACAGTGCAATATTAGTGTTAATACATTTAATTTTTTTTAAATTTTTACTCTCATTTTATTTAAAAAGCTGTTGTGTTTTATGCCCTAATATTCTCAATATTGGATTTCTGTCTTTCAATTTATAATATATTTGACAAAACTGCTTTTAGTAGTTATTTATTTATGTTGGTAACAAATGATTAGTTACAAATTATTGTAATAGTGATATATTGTCCCTGCACGTACAAATCATTCAACCGAGCAAGAATGAAAGTGATACGAGTTTCATTTCGCGAGGCTGTTTCCTCATTTCTGGCAGAGGTGGTTTTTGCCCCTTCTTTCTCCAAGGATCGCCTTCTCTTCTCGATCGCGTGGCCTTCCACCTTGACCGTGGATGTTCGGGGTTTCTTTCCACCGCGGGGTTCGGGACTGACTTCGGAAAATATACTTCGTCCAGCACGCGAGCTTTCTCCACAATCTGTCTACCAGTCGACCGGACGCATATCTGATCAATGTTTGCAACGGACTTATAGTGACCTCCAAGGCCTTGAAAATTATTTGCTTCCAACCGAGCTCAATTTATTCATCGGTTAATATCCTCCAATAGTATTGCTGGGAATTATCTCGTGCTGGGTCTGGTGACAAGAGGACCGAATATGAATTCATGAAGCAAATATCACCGCAAGAGATAACACCTCCGTTGTCGTCACGAAGCGCTAGTTGAGACAATTCAGTTTTGAAAAGAACTCTTTTACAAAATATTTCCGTTCTATACAAGTCTTTTTTGGTAGTTCCCTACACGTTTTTATTTTCTAAAAATAACAATCAGTCATGCGTGAACTGATGCCGCGAGGTCATAAAACGTGTTCTGCCTACCCTCAAACCTTCAAACTGACTACAATTATGAACTGACAGACTATAGATTGACACCAATTCCACTCCCAGGTGGCTAAAGGGTTAGCGTGCTCGCTTACCACCCGGTCACGAGCTCGCTTACACTCCCAGTTCGATTCTCGACGGAGCCAGAAAAAGTTGTAGCTTTTCACATTAATGTCCCAGTTCATATAGCTGTGACTACGGAAAAGCATACCCTCTTGCTTCTATCCACATGCTACTGCTCCTGGTATATTTATTACTTTTTTAAAATTCGGGCTTAAGGGCTCACGCCGACGTCTAGATCATTAGAGCCCGTTCTAACTATTACTAACTACTCCTATTAACACCTCCATATGAGCCAAGTTGTTGGTAAACCAAGCTAACCGGTCCACCCACCTCCTACCTCCTATCGCTCCATGTTGATAACTTGAATAGCACGCTACATTTCCCATTTACAAATACCATAAAAAAATAATTATGAACGCACCTATGCAGCTATGATACACACTGCAACATTTCTTCTGCGACATAGTTTCAGGGCGAGCTAGTTTACAAGCAACTCCTTGACAAAGTCGCGACGGCGCGTAATGTGAATTTCGAGGGTATTTCGGCAGACTCGTTTTCGGAGCACCAATTTCGATGAATGCGAGTTATTTGGAGAATGAGTACGATGGTTCTTCTTCTTATCTGGCACTACAGCCCTTTGTGGGCTTTGGCCTTCGCGGAGGGTAGAGCTCGCGCGATTTCATAACCCCGGTACTAGAAGGAGAAGATGTGGTCAGCATCTCGCTCCGACCGGTTCGACCCCAGGATAGATCCTGGTACTCATTTTATAGCAGGCTGAGTAGGCCTGGATGTTGAGGCGTGATGAAAATCCCCACCTCACCGGGGATCCCCGGCCATCCAGCCAGCAACTCAGTGCTCTATCCACTGAGCCACGCTGACTCCGAGTGCGATGGTTACCACCCGAAAAGTCTGGTACAGCGTCGAAGAGAGTGTTTCCTGGTTAGAGGTAACGAATGTACGCAATATAGCAGACTCGTCGTTGTGACGTCTCGGTTATATGTGGAGTGGATTTTTGGCGAAGGCATCTGACTTCTACAAACACATATTTTAACCTGAGCTTAGTAATTCGTTGCAGTATGGAGCTTCTCACATGAACCTTATTTGAGTTGAATAAAAAAAGAATCTCGTACAGCAATAATGTTAATTTTCTTCCGACATTATTGTGGAAACCATTAGTATTCCTACCTTGCTGATTTCAGGGCAGATTTATCGTTGCATACGATAAAATATTTTTAGGCTGATATGACGTAGCGTGGGGTTTATGAATTATCGGCGTTTACGGTGATCAGCGATTACCGAGCCACTAATTATTGCCATAAATTGGAAGTCCTCCGTATTTTAGTTTGCGTCAGCGATGTGTTCAATTTATTAATTCGAAGTCGATTGAGTTTCGCCAATATTTTTTCGTCACATTTTGTCTGTCGTGTAACTGGATAAATTAAAATGTAGGTGTTCCAGACTTTGCATGGGACACTAAATCCTAACCTTTTGTGTGATACGGTAAATAAGCGTCGTAATTTGATGTATTTCTTCCCCGCATCAGTGGTCCATTGCTTGTGAAAGTGTGACCGTAGATTTGTCGAAGCCACTCGACCGAGTAGATTCTTATCGCTTGTTCAGAGCACCGGATGGCGCTTTTAACACTTGCTGTGGGGTTTTGCTAAATGGCGCGGGAAGCGTATCTAATTTTACAGAAGATAAAATGGTTAGTTTAACCCTTCCCTTTACATTTCTACCTTGTTTATTTGAAGGGTATGATTGTTAATTTGTTATGGATAATACATTTATACTGTTATTGAAAGCAACACTTTGGCGAGTACATCATAAGTGAAACGTAATTCTCTTTAGAAATAAATCCTAACCCTTATTGAATTGAATGAGATTTAAAATAGAACACTGAAATTCATCATTTTTAATTAGGAATTGCGTCAATAGCTCTGTATTCACGATCCTATTAATGTATGTGAAATATAGTATTACATTATGGAAACAGCGCTGTCGCAAAGATATTTCAGGTGTAATATTACATTTCATGTGATACGTGTGGGTGCCGATGAGCAATACGGCTATGTGCAAAATCCAGATCCGTTCTGAAAAACATGATAGTACTTTTCACGACGAAATGATAACGTTTTTTTAGTAACGATAATAATTTGGAATTCTTTAAAGAGTTATAGACAATGTGGAAATGGGAGATCATCCCCCTCTCCCCGCAATTAAAAGAAATTTGTCCTTTTTGTGTTTTTCCAAATATTTATATGCTTATTCACACTCAATGCTGTTTTTCATTGACTTTATATATATACGCGCTCAAATCCCGAATGCGGCCATTGGACGGAAAAACTACGTATTGCCAGAACTAGTTTTGAACTAGCTCCTGAACTTATAATGAGTGACAAAGGAATAATATTTTTTATGGTTTTACTTTTTTATTTTCAATTTTTATTTTTTTAGAACAGTACTTTGTAAAAAAAACTTGTTTTAGGAAGTTCTTTTACGTTTATTTTATTAGAAGATTAGATTGCATTGTATTTTACTCAATGTACCGAGTCAGAAACTTAAGAGCATATCGAGTATCATAATTCATCTCTGTCTCTGACAACTATGGATACGACACAAATATCGATCGTTTCCGATTTTTATTTGATCATCACGCTCTTCCAAACCCACCTAGAGGGGTGCCAAACATACCGTTTGGTTGGAACTTCAACATAACTGCATTGGTAGTATAATTTTTTATCTAGAAATATTGAAAATTGCAGAATAAACGCGAATCAATCATATTCATTTTGTATCATACCACCCTCTTTTCACCCCTCTCTCCTTGACTTAGGAGTGGAAGGGATGCCATTTCTAATGGGAGCCGTATTTCGACTTACACGGCATCAGGATGTCATCATTCAACTCAGCGACGATGAAAACTGTGGATTCTTCTCTGATATTTAATTTTATATTTTGCCAAAGGGTGGAACGGTGTTTTAGGGATTGTTCGTGATCTCAAACGTCTCCGACAATGTAACTGATCACAGCGGCCTTAAAAAAGTACGGTATCATAACTAATGTCGGACATTTTTGATAGTTTTGACGTGTCACGCTCTTCTCCCCACTCTTAAAATAATTCGTCTCAGCAACCCCGAATATTATAAACTCGACACTTCCATCGATCTTTTTACATAATTTTTGCGTGTTATACCATCCCCACTTTCCCCTTTCATTTTAACAATTCATCTCTTCAACGCCGGAGACGATGGATTTCACTGTAATTCAGGTCATTTCACATAAGTTTTCTGTCCCACTCTTTTCACCCTCAGCTCCAAGGGTACCGTACCTCCATGTTATTTAAACATCATTGGGTGATCAATTATTCACCTCAGCAATCCTGAAAATTATTTGTTTGATGCAAATCTGTCCTTTTCAATTATTTTTTTCGTTTCATGTCGTTTCCACTCCCTTTAGGAGATAAAGAAGTGTGTCATTTCCATGGGGACTGAATTAAGACTTAAACGACATCATGGGTGACACTTTTCCTCTCAGCAAGGCCAAAAACTGTAAATTTGTCATTTTGTAAATTGGCTAATTTTTATATGTCATCTGCTTCCCTAGGGTTGACCGGGTGCACGGGGGTTGATTATGGAATTTTGCAAAATCGGGGATGTCACTATTCATTTCAGTGACCCCGGAAGTAATGTATTCAACACCAATATCGGTCGTTTCCGCTTATTTTTAAATTCCACCCTCTTCACACCCTGCCCCCATAGACGTCTTTCTACCCACTGAAACTGAATTTTGACTTACATTGTATCAGAATATCATTATTAAGCTCAGCGATGTCAAAAAGTGAGAATTGAACACTTATATATCGTTTCTATAACTTTAAAATAGCATCTCCTTCCGTAGGGATAGATAAGGGTTGATCGTGGACGTGAGTGTCATCGGGAATATTAGTACAAGTTTCAGCGGCTACGATAAATATGGTCCCAACACTAATAGCGGTCATTTCCGATTACTTTTATAATTTCTCTCTCTACTCCTTAGACGACCGGTGTAAATAGAAAAGCGGCATAAGGAATGTTACTCTTCACTTCAGCATCCTAAAAAATGTAGTAATTATCAATATTTGTTGTTTCCGATTATTTTGAAATATAAATCCCTTCCCATCCCTCCCTAGGGGTGAAAACAATGTGTTACCAACACCAACGCAATGTTTGTTGCCAGATAGTGGGTCATCGCTGTATTAAGTTTCGTTGGAATTGCTTCAGGCAGTCGAGAGGCATAGTGCGCCATACATATATCCAATGTTATACATGTAGATAGATAAAAATTGTGGAAGAAATTAAATTATAGACTGATATTATTGATATAATAAAAACAACAACTACCGCAACTATATGTTAGACAACAATCACCCAATTGATTGGGAGTGTTTCAAAATACTTTATATGGAAAAGAAAGATTCTTAACGTCTAATTTCTGAAATGTTATTCATTTAAAAACAAAAGGATGCCATAAACGAGTAATTGTGTACCCCGAATTTAAGTAAATGTTATGACAGTGTGATTGAAAACATCTAGCAGCTTACTGTTGGAGGGGGGCGTGTTGCCTGAGATCTAGTGGTCACCGCTGAAACTACGCGGAAGGGAAATTATGTTCTGTTCTTTATATTGAGTTTACGTGTTTAATAATATGTCGTTCTATGCATCCGGAGTTATTATAATGAAAAATAGAATCATTCCATTTCAAAAATTCGGTACTCATTCTCAAACAAAAGGGTCTCTGGGACCAAAGTGCCTTTCTTGAAATGCTTGATCAAGTCAGTAAAACTTTTTAATTGCAGTCTTACAAGACAATAGTGGATATTATCATTGTGAAACCTCAGTGTCAGATGTGGCAAATGTGGATAATAGTTTGTGAAATACTGCTTGAATGGCGATGAGTTAGCCGATGCACCACATCTACTTCCGGGAACAAGTAGGCCATGTTACCTGCAATTTACGGTTCGGACAATTGCAGGATTCCAGACGACGAGATCAAAACTCATATCATTATGCAATAGGGATTCGCTAGGACTCGTTTTTACACTTGTCTTTTTTTTAGTCATACGCATGACGAGCTAAATTTCTTTTACGCTTTTAAAAATAGACTAGTTTTTGTCAATCCAGTATAACAATAATAATAATAATATTAATAATAATAATAATAACAACAATGCTTCTTTATTCTGAGACGAAGTTAAGTTAATGCCTTCCCTTACACTTAACTTTAAATTATTATTTAATTAATTTCCAAAATAACTTTTGAGGGTATGGATTTCATACTTTTTGGAACCAACAAGCAAATAATCAAAATGCGAACTGCCAATTACGGTTGTCACTGCCCCTTATGTTTTGGGAAATAATATAAGATAATGTAATAAATGTGAAAGGAACAGATATTAGTGAATCGAAGTACAAAATATGAATTCTTAACCGCATTACCGTTGTCTTTTACATACAATAAATGTAAAAAAATTATGAAAAATACCGAGTAAATCAGGAACATTCAAATAATTTGATGTAGATAATTGTATAGAACTGGAGCAAGCTATGGAAACTTTTAATGAAAATACGTTTCACAATTGAACAAAAGAAAATTGACTGTTAAAGTATTGGGGTAAAATATTGATAAATATCTTTTTTTTTGCCGAATTATTTGTTGCTCCTGATTTTATTTTAATAATTTTAATTCAATATAGTGGTCCAACTGTTTCCTACAAAACTTCAGATAAATTTAGAACAAAATTAATGTGTTACGTTCATTTGTTAATTGTTTTTTACTTCGTTTTATCCAACTATTTGCAATTCTGGTATTTTTTTCTTTAATGTTAGTATGAGTTAATTCTCAATTCACCGATTAATGTCCTTGTAGTTTCTATGTTTGATCCCAACGCTATCAAAAACTGCATTAGAAAGTAACCCAAGGAACATGATATAGCTTTCTTGAGTAAGAAAACAAATATGGAGACTGCTTAAAAAACTTAAATTTAATGAGTATATCTATTTTTGGTTATAGAATATAAAAGAATAAATTTTAAACATTTGCATTCTGAGCAAATAAACATATTTTTATTTGTGTTGAATAACCATTCGATTAAAATAAGTATCACAAATTTAATGGTACTAAACACTTGGGCCATCAACGTCCAGTATCGCTGTTTAATGGGGTGACGTTTCGTACTTGCCCTCTTTTCTCCCATGATTTTTTACCAATTGCCACAAAGAGATATCATTACAAATAGTTTTTTTTCTGGGAAGAAAAGTGTTTGTAGTCTAATATTTGAAATTTTTATTACCTCTAGTAAAAATGGCAACACCAATGGCCATTTTCACTAGAGACTTTATTTAAAACTTTAACAGCCTCCCAGGTGACTCTACTCATTGCTTGAAAACTTCAATCCACGTTAGTTAAACATTTATTTAACGTTTTTTCACCTTTTAAAAAGTACAAGAAATTTGTTTCTGTTCACATTATTTAGTTTATTATCCGTTGTTTATGTTACGTCTTTTTGTATTATTAGCTAACCGCTGTGTATGCCTTTACTCCAACTCATGTAATTTTGCCAATATGGCTGCCTAACACGAATTGCCAACTGCTGAGAGTTCAAGTTATATCCAAATACATATTAATAGTCGTCACAAAAGTGATTCTTTGCTGTGAAGAAATACAAGTTAATAACACAACAAACTAAGACACAAGGTGATATTCGTTCCACACGCTTGACGCAGAAAGAACAGAATGGCGCCACAAGAAGAAATGAGTTGATTTGGTGTCCGAGGTTGGCGATGGACAAGGTTTGCGAAATTCGAATGCCCTGCCAACATAACGCGCGGTACAAATAATATTACTGCTGTCTCTTATACNTGGCGAAGTAAAAGCTTTGGCTACATTGAGTACAAGCTTTGTGTCAACATCAATCCAGTTAGACAAAAGATAAGTTAATAAGTTAATAATACAAAAAATAAGTTAATAATTCTTTGTCAAGAGAGCTGTTTAAAACTGCCTGTGGCCACATTGAGGACAATAAAGTAATTTTCTGCGACTAATTTACAAGAAACTAATAAACACAGTGCGTTTCCGTTCATGTTTTTGTTCTGAAGTTAATGAAACAGAGCTTCGAGTATGCGGTACTGTGAGCCAGCTGACTGGCACTTCCATGTTGGTAAGACTGCGGAATCTTCGCACAGGAACACTAGTATTTTTTTCTTAATACCGTTGTAATTTCCGGTTTCTGAAGTTTTGCCAGTCTCTTTATTTCTGAATTCTGACTGTCATTAAGGAGAACAAGTGTTGCATGCAGCGAATTCGTTCATTGCAGGTGAGATACATTCGAAATATCTCCAAATGTTCGCGTTTCACGTATTTCCTGTCCCATTTACTTCTCATTTCCATGAATTTGTTTCTCCTTCATAAAAATGCGTGGGAAAAGAGAATTATGAGGTCGCAGAAAGGTGCTGGAAAGATTCGAGGGAACTTGGAATTCTTGGAAGTGAAACAAGTATATTCTTCATTATAGTTATATCGTAATGAAAGATTGGTCATTGTTTGTTGATCTTTCTATTTGACCCCAAAATGATTGCTCTGAATTGCTCTCGAATGGGTATACGAATGATCAATTTCGTTTGTTGTGTTCGTTTTATTCCATTATGAAGGGATGGAAATTTTTATTCAGTAATGTTCTCACGCTTCCTTTTTCAGCATGAATGTCGATGTTTACTTTCGGAAAAAGGTAAGTTTCATTAACACAACAGAATTTCAAATATCTGCATAAGTGCCCAGCATTCAGCAAGTAACAGTCAGCGATGAAGAGATTTAGAAAATTATAGATTTGAAACTGTTTTATTGCTGAAGTGTGTGGAACGTGATTTCATATATTCTTCTAAATTACGTATTCAGACTGCAGACTATAAGACGTTAAAACACTTTCTTTACGTATTCTTTGATGTTCTCTCTTTTTACATATCACGATTAACTTTTGAATTGATTCTTCTCGTTAGAGGGGAATTTGTTTCATTCAATGTAGTTCTAATAAGGAAGTTACAGTTAAGAAGTATCGAATATGTTTTCTTGCAGGATGTTTTCTGCGTTTATGGCACTGTCTGGCGATTTAAGCACTAATATAGAAATTAATTAAGCGATAAAATAAAACAATCGAAATTCTTCCTCTTTTGATTTTAAGCTTGAAAATGTAAATCGATTGTTGGTTATCGTTTTTTACAAGGACTGTTCCTCCTTTACGATTTCGGAACATATTGTAATGTTATATTTTCGATCACTTTTAACATTCGTGGAAAAATTATTATCCTAAATAAAATACAATGTGATGTTATTTAAAAATACTTTTTACTTTCTTAAAATGAAAAAACTTTGTTGAAAAACGAATTTTGGAATAATACATATTGCTTTAAAGTACTGATAAGTACGTGATACGTAATATTTAATAATGAGTACGTAATCGTTCAAAGTACGTAACTGATAATTAATATGAATAAAAATATATATTAATATCCCCTAAATCTAGATCAAATGTTTGCTTTTGAGGCACTGTGTTATCATTATAAATATATAAAAGAAGAGATTCTTAATAAGACAAGTGAAACAAGAAAGAAAATATACTCATACCCAAGTTTGCTAATGCTATAAGTATTAAAAACAGTTACTTAATAGCTATTAGATTATTTAATTCATTGCCAGATAATACAAAATTTTAACTTATAAGAGAGTAACTGTAAAGACGAATTTAAAGAAATGGATTATGACCAATGTTTAGATATTTGTATATATTATTTGTGTGTGTTTGTTACTAGTTTAAATTTGTATAATTGTTAAAACACCGCTTACATGATTATATGAGTAACAACGTGGGATTACTGTTAGTGTGTTTTTCTTTTTAGTACGTAAGTCTTTTTGTACCAGACCTGTGTACAGGTAATAAATTTACTTCTGTACGATTTTAATTTGTAAAATTTTCTGGTTTAATAAATAAACAAAAATAAGTTACATTCATAGCTGATATACCAAATCCGTCTTTAGTACTAGGTTTAGAGGCGAATACACAGAAATAACTATTTTCCCTGCATATGGCACTAACATTCGTTTACGAAGAATTAGTTTCCTTAGAGTAATAGTCTTAGTTTAAGAGTAAGAGTAACATTTTTCGGAGAGTGAAGTTTCGTAGTGAAGTACGGACTACGTGGTGATTCAACTACGAGGTACGAGGTAGCTTTTTTGATAATTTTATTATTATTATTATTATTATTGCGTCGATAGAGTCATTTTCAGCAGCTATTATCGTGGTAACTGACAGGTTTGTCTGTCGTCAAGGAGAAGAAAATATACTTCAATTTTTTACTAACCTCATTCTGTTATGATGATATTCGAATTAATTGTTCCAAAAATAAACAAAAATTAACGTAAACAGAGTTGGACTATTTTATTCCTTTTGCAAGGTATAAGATTTTCATGGAACTTCTAAAACCATTACTTCTCTGTAATTTTAACCTGTATTTCATCTGCAATATTTTAAGTACAGGATCAGAAACCGTGAAAAGAGGGAAGTCTCCGGATTCTTTTTATTGAAGAGATAAGAAACAAGTTTTACGATTAAAGAAAATTGTTGTACAGAATAATAGAAAATAAAGGATATTTTTATTTATAGTTTGAAAGAAAACACTTTCTCATATTGAAGATTTTATGATATCAGAATGTGGTTTGAACTCATTATTACGTTTCTCCCCATGCAAATAATCGAGGACGCCTTGTTTTCCATCTACAATTCAATTAAAAACAGTGTATTCGAACAAAAATTCCGAACTCTTATTTTACAATCCTATTGATTGGTGGCAGGAACCCTTCTGCCACAACTTGTTTATATTCCCTGCGAACACTAACACATCTACATACTAATGAGTTGCCTGGTCGGAGTGACTCTGATGATGATAATAATAATAATAATAATAATGTTTATTTGCTATGGACCTTATGGAATGCAAGGTTTCAAGCATTTGTCACAAAAGCTAATACATACAAATTTAATAAATATAGATCGCGACTTAAACAGTATACAGATAAGTAAAGATTAGGGCATTCCAAAGTTACAATACCAATCCAAGTGGGTTGTATATCTAGACCTATGCATTATATCTATAGACTCACAGACTAATTAGTAATTTACGCATACACTTTACAATATATTTACTGATACTTATTCATACTACACTATAACTAGAATTTACACCTGTAATACGTATATTGGTACCAATTTGTAGAAAAATATTACTTTCAAGTCAACAAATGAGGAAACTTATGTTGCCAAAGGATTCGTAGACCGTTCCCGTGTGTTCCTCTCCCAGTTATTTCGGCCCACTGTATGTGTGAGAGCGAGGCTTCTACCGCACGGCGCAAACGCATCGGTCCCGCGGTGCACAGCGCGCGCCACAAAAGCGCAGGCGGTGCGTGACGACCGGCCGAGCGCGGCGCATTGTGGCACGGTTTGTCCGTGAAACACGGCGCTCCCTTCCGGGAGCCGTACCACCGAACCACGGAGCCGTCTCTCGGATCTCCGCCAATATTTATTTCATGTCTATTTGCGGCTGTTGCTTGCATTTTTACATTGCATTGTTAAAGGAGGGCAGTATAGTACTTAAGAGCGCACAGCATAGTGTGCCACCTGGTTCACTTATCTCCAGTATGGGGATGTGTTTCAGATCTTCCGGGGTTGCGTCAAGATGGAAATGGTGTACAGTTGTGGAAGGCGCACGGGTAGAGTAGTACCCCTGCAATCAATGCAAGAGTCCTGGGTTCGATTCCCGGCTCGTCGCTATTTTCATCTGACCAAAAGTTATCTCATGTTTGAAGTCTCTCTCTCTTAAGATTTTGCTTTGCAGTCACGGAGCAGATGAGATACAGTTTCGTCAATTTTGTTTTTAGAATTACTTTTACAAGGGACTGGGCCAATTTCGTAAAGATGTTCTCTTCTTAGGCAATATCCAGTGAAGTAAGTTTCCACAAATGTTTAAGTGCTTGTGTTCTGTTCCTGCAGATGAGGCATAGTTTAGACCATGAGATACCTTACATTTCTTTCTTTTAACACATGTTAATAGAAATGATTAAGTAAGAGAGGATAAGGATTGTATAGGAAATATGTAGGGCACAGTTCCGTATATGTGAGGAAATACCCAGCTTGAAACATTATCCAGCTGACTAGATCATCAGATGGAAGCCTTATTCGTTCTGAAGAAATTGACCCAGTTGATGCCAATGCTAACGTTGTTGGAGTTTTGAACATTTATCTGTCTATTCATCTATGACTTTTCACCGCTGACTTCGGTACTTCCGAGGCCGCTATTGTTGCTTGTGAGTCGTTAGAAAAGGATTAAACCCATGACAACATGCGGAAACGTTGGTAGGAGCGGCGATAGTGTAGAAGACCTGTTTAAGTAGCAAACACTCCAACACTCATGAATCTCCTCGGGGAATCTCTGTTGCTTTTGAAAGGAGTCCGATTTTTATCTTATATGATGAGTAGTTGTCCATTAAGACGTACGTATGTAGTACTCAATGCTGAAATGTGCAAAACGATCAGAGTGCAATGTAACACGCCTTGATAACAACTCAACTACGGGAAGTGTTTGGAAACACGCTCAACAGTCGCCAGGACAACCAACCGCACCTACCAATGGCGTCTATAATGATCTAAGAATACATCTTATAGCGACTACATCAGCATTATCTCCTGAAGAGTAATACGGGGTGAGGTTTCCCCTGAAAACATAGAATCTATCTCGAGTAAGGCATGGGTAAATTCACATGTGTTGTATCATGAGAAACAATTTATCATAATCCGTATTCAATTACCTCCGAGTTCGTTCATCTCAATAGACTCATCAGGAATGTTACAGCTTCGTGGAGATGGGTCGATCCACGCTTCAGCCTGCCTAAAATAGCTAACGATTGAAAAATACAATTAATTTTCAAGTAACAAACAAAAATACAATTATTTTTCAAGTAACAAACAAAAATACAATTATTTTTCAAGTAACAAACAAAAATACAATTATTTTTCAAGTAACAGTAGAACCTCGATTAACCGTGGTGCTCACTCTTCCGTCGAAAAAAAGAATTTCAACTACAATTTCTACTATATAGTAAATTAGTTAATTGTCCTTCACGTCGACACACGCAGTTTGTACTGTTTTCTTGATAATAAATGTATTATCATATATATCCAACTACTTCCTACTATTTCCACAGTTGTACGTAGGTTCCTCGAAACTTAATGACAGAGACCCTCAGGTGCCAATAAAATTTTGACTTCTAGGACGTAATGAATTTGAGAAATATTAGAAACGAAATAAGGAAAATAATTTCAAACTGCAAGAAACGAAGACTTAATATTCCTTGATTACTTCATATTTCAACTCTTGATGACGTGACATTCTACACACAAGTGTGTGCATGTTTATATACATAATTCACCAAATTGTCTCGATTAACCGTGGTTTTCATTTATCCGTGCGACCCCTCCCCCCATTACCCCGGATAATCGAGGTTCCACTGTATTTTATATCTGCTGGTATAATAACGATATGTTTGTGTTAGTCTTTTCAATTTGCTATTTATTGAAGAATGCGACATTTGTACGAAATTAAAGAAATAAAATTATACAAACAAATCTCTGGATAAAAGAAGGGAGAAGTTGACGCGTTTCCATTGATATGGCAAATGCTTTGTCAGAAAAGAAATTCACAAATAGTATTTAAAAAATCAATTTGGAGAATGTAACTGGACATGTAGATAATAAGTACTGGACATCTGTTTTTGGTTAAAAATGAAACAGTGTGTACGAAAGCATGACATCGCACGAGCGGGAAACATTCTATCATTGATGTTAACTCATACTGGAAAATGTTGGCGTCAGTTTAACAGGACTATGCACTCGGAGAATCCAAAAAAACCTGACGCTGGGACCGTGAAACTATACATCCGCGATTGGACAAAGCAATTAAAAAATGTTGCCACATATTTGTAGGAAAGCGACGTGTATGTCCTTTTATTCATAGGTTTTTCCTTCTGATGAAAATTGATTTTTGTATTAGAAACTACATATTTATGAATTAGTTTCAACAAGCTTCGTCAGTATTATGTAAACAAATAGAAGACCCATCCAATATGAAATCACGCAGCTGTTTGAAAAAAAGGAGCAATTTTACACATGACTTTTTAAAGACATGTCTTTGTTTTGTGAGAAACAGAGTTGATTTTCTGTGGTATGTCATCGTTAAAACGATGAATTTGGAAAAACTCGGGTGATTCTCATAGAACTGTAAAATGTTGTCCGTGCACTACAATCCAATTAGTTATCGTAAAAAACCAAACTACTGGCTTTAATACTTATTGAACTCGTCACTTTTCACAAGAAATGATATTTCCTCGTCCTTTATTGTATTTGCAAGAACTTTTAAGTTTCAGCTGCGTGTTTTGTATACGTTTATAAATAAAATGTTTTAAATCTGGCAATTCATTTATTTTTTAATTAATGAAATTATTAAATGTAGTTGTTTGATTTATGAAATTATTAAAAAAGCAGACGTTGACAAACTTGAAAACCTTTTTTTCCCGAAATCTTCATAGTATATGTTTTTAGTAAAAGAAGGGAAGCAAATCAGAATACCTTCTCGAATTAAAAATAATCATGATCACTAGATTGTAAATTTAAAAAAGAACATTTCACAAAAAATATTGAATTTTGTTGCGATCCGATGAACAATTAAAAATACATTAGATATTTTGTTTACCGAGTATAAAGTGAGGTGAAAATAAAATTGTAACTTTCTTGTGCACATCATTTGTGTGTTCTGTTCTCCAAACTACATATTTAAAACAAACACAAATTTTTGGAGTGAGCTGAAAAAAAAACCCAAGAGAAACGAAGTATGTTGGGAAATATTGCGGGTGTGGTTGTGAGCTCGAGGAATTAATGTCCGATTCGCGTTACCATCACACCCCGCGTTACGAATCAATAGCGAAGTTAGCAGAAAGAAGTCGAATGTAATGTAAAATACACATTATGACGTTACATTATAGTTATTACATAAATGAAGAGATACAAAGAGAGAAATGTGGAAATAATATAACACGTGAATTGTGAGAGAATGTAGTTCGAAATGTACAACAGTTCCGAAAATGTATCTGCAACGAAAGGAATTGTATTGAACATGTTTGGTTTTGGTTCTGATGAATCGTTTTGATATGATTTTGTCCTTTCTTGGATGTTTGTTTGACGCACAGGATCCAAAAGGTAGATGTCATTGTAAATATTATTATTATGTAATTGCAGATTTGGACTAGAAATTCAACATATGTTTTGAGTATGGGTTGGCGCAAGAACTGATCTCATGAGCTGAGCCATGCATACAATAAAAATTTTCATTCTAAATAAGATTCACACTACAGCTTGTATGTAAATTCTTTATGTCTCTCTCTACTGTTACTTTCTTACAAATGTCTACTGTCATTGCAGAAATTATGTGCATTTGAATTAGGTGCTCAACATAAAATAAACTAAGACTCAATAAATAATATTTTATCGTAATTTTACTTGTTTATTTGTACTTAGTATAATGCAAATAATATTTTGATAACTGTAAGGACGTTTGAAGAGCCTGCACAAAACGCAAAAACCGGTTCCGAAATTGTGTATTCACGAGGAACCGTAGTGCAACTACAAATTAATTTTAATATTTAGTATCAAAAATAATTATAACTTAAATGCATTACAAGATTGTTTTGTAATATTATAATATCAATTTTTTAGGATTATGATTTGGCAAAGATTCGTATTTGCTAACGTTTTAATTTAAGATTAAAACCTGACAATCATTAAACCAATTGATATATTTTCTAGTTATTTCATTTAAAATGTAGATGCTGTCACACGACGGGTACATGGGTCACAAATTTTTTAAATTGACTCTTACCCGCTATGCGATGACACTTCTCAGATACTGTCATAACAGGTTCAGAATTAAATGTTGACATCACAAAACGATGAAAAATAATTATGATGATGTTGGTTCTTCATTTTGTTTCACGGTTCATTTTCATGGAACGCTCAACGCGAGTATTCACATTTTTATGGGCAGTAAGTAGTAAGAAGTCGGAGAAATGTTATTTGCGAGGAAACAAGATATGCATCAATAAGATACTCCAATTAATTACTGCCTTTGAAGTAAATATTTCATTTGCCACTATTTTATTACTCTGCTTAATTTTTGTCATAATAGAAGTTTGTATTTTACTTACTTTCTTTCACAAACTGTATTTTTAGTCAAATTGAATGGTGTAAATATGGGATACTTGCGGTATTCTGCCTAAGTATTTCGTCGGAAAGTCAAATTCTTCCTCAAACATTAAAATCTCTTAGAAGTAGGAAATCTGATGCAAATAACAAGATACATCAATATAATATTTCACGTCGAATCTATAGTACATTAATTTCAATGGAATTACGTCTGTAAAAAAGTATAAAAGGAAATCAAACCAGTCATTCGACGCGCAGGCTCCGGTAACCAGCGTGCATTTCTAATGAATGTTGAGGATTTACGGTACTTTTCTCACCGCCTGCTTTGTCAGATGTGTTGGAATACGTACAATAGAGGCACAACTGACCTACCTTTAGTCGTTCTAGGAAAGGCGGTTTGCATTAGTGTCGGTGACATGAGAAGAATAATGAACACTGTATTCACTTGAAAAATATTAAATACCGCGTTTGGAGTTCTGCCAAATTATGTTCTAGAAGAAGGACTCCGTGAAGTTAGCCGGAATGGATTTTTTACTCTCAACCGATTTGAACGATTTTGGACTTAAATGAAAACTTTGCTCAGGTAATTTTATACTTCGCTCAGCCTTAGTTTTGTAATAGTCAATAAATGAAAATATTTTCTAAATTTTCGACATGTGGGCTAAGCGTACATCTCAAGTATTGACTAAAGTAGCTTGTTTTTTTGCAATAAATTTTTTAAATCAGAAACATTGTTTATTACGCATTAACGTCGGCAATTGTTACTTGTCCGGCCGAAAATTGAATTCTCCCACTGTTCCAACACAATGTAAACGAGCTCAAATAAAGTGTCAGTACAACAAGTGTTACTCTCGTGAGGTGAATGGTTGATGACGTCCTAGACAACACAAGAAACGTCAACTGCTAATGTTGTTGCAATATGAAGAATCAGTACACAACCTATACGTAAGTAAATTTTAACTTCGCCGAGCCATATAGTGTGACTCGACTTCGCTCGGAAATTATACATTACAATATTTTTTTAATTTTATTACCGAGCTCCCATTTCTTGGCCAGTGCAACAAAAAATATTTCGCGTCTTCTTTTTTATTATCTGTAAGTGCTTGTAATGTGGGATTTTCTCATTACAAATGTATGACACTTATTGGAATTAATTTTGTAAGTATGTAGATTAGCTAAGGTATTCCCTCGTATAATATTTATGGAATATTATTACGTTCTCAGAAATGAACTTTTTTTCCAAATAAGCGTTTTAAATTAAATGTCAACAGATGTGATCACATTTTCGAAACCTTTATAGTAATTACAAATGATGTACTTCCTGTATTTCCTTATCTTCGACGAGAACACTGTACTGGGGGAAAAAAGATAAATAAATTTAAGCAATTTATTTGTATAATTTGCAATATTCACACTCTAAGGTACTCAATGAACGGAGGGTTAACACTTCAAGGGCTGACGTTCATATTGCATTCTTCCCAGACGCTCATACAATTCACTTCGACTTCAAACGTTGCTAGTTCTGTCATTTTTACATACCTGGGAATAATAGATTAAAATTGCAAGACATCAAAATTACACGTCACAATTTTTCACACACTAATAATGTCGACCATATTTCAGGTCGCACTGCCGACAGAGAATTAAGTATTTCAAACATATTAATTTTTGAGTATAAATTCAGTAATATAGGCTTATATATATCCTAACTTTTAAAAGACACCTTGCCGGTCATTTAAGTGAGATAATCCTACTTTATTAACGGATGATATACATTGTCTCTTACGAGAAAAGAGCTTATTTTCAATTATAAATAACTTTCTGAATATTTTAAAAGGGTGAATTTTTTGAAACAATGTAGTTGAAATTCATTCTTTATTTTTAAAATAATTTTTGATAGATATCACTGGGAATTCTGAAGAGATAGTTGACATTTTGCAATGTCTTGTTCGCAATTTTAGATTTGGGTGGTTATCAGTCATTGTCTTCTACATCATGAGCATGCCTCGGCAACACTGCACTCACTACTCATGACACTCGACATACCATGGCGAGTGCTACCATAACCTCGGAATAAACATCATTCGTTTTGTTTGTGATTAAAACTTAGTCAATTTTGTTTTTCACCCTTAGTTATTATTCATTACGATACACAATGACGCTCAATTTGTAAATTATTGCAATTAATTGTGTGAAAAAAACTATGAGACCTAATGCAAGTGACTTTGTCTGCTGAGACCATAAACCTAAAGTATATAACAATAGAAGGGTAAAGTAGGGTGGTACCATCTATGGGGAATTCCGCCAACTAAATCTGCAACCATGCTACGGGTGACCGGTATCAAAACTACTTGATCCTTATGTTAGCAGGTCTAGTAGTTCTTTCTGCATCTACTTCTTCATTCATTACGGAAACAGTTCGCTTCCGTTACTTACCTTCCAAACTTAAGCAGGTCACCAAAATTGCAGTTTTGGGGAAGGGCGAGGTAAAGGAACAATAAAAACATATTTTAGTAATGTAAACACCAAACATATTCAAAAAGAATTATACATATTACATCTCGAAAACATGTTTAATAGCACTAGAAAACAATCCATAACATTGAAGAACATACAAGAAATACAAGAAGATACTATAACTAATAGAAAAATAGTTGGAGGAACTCTCCCTAGACGTCGCTACGAGCAAAACGACACCAGTGCCCCTCAAGGTGGAGTCGCGCAACTGCCCGAGTTACCGCGTCTTGTTATATTACTTCATGCCTGAAAGCTTTGTTGGTCATTCCTTCTAGTCTGCGGCTTAAATGCAATTTTACTAAAATTGACGGCATCTATTGGCATTTGCACACGTTAGTACAATCTTAAATGTGAGGTTCCCACTTCATAGTTTACGCTACCTAGCACCGTAGCGTGTACAGTAGGCTTCACGTCACTACACAAAGTCAGTTCCATTTTTGAGAAATGAAATATTATTCTTGTTTTCGTTTTAAATTATGTTTTTGGCAATATTCAACTAAATCTGCAATGTGCAGACGTGACAATTTTATATTTACCTGTCAGAACCATTTGAATTGACCTATTTGTCCTTGAGTTATGATGAGAAATTTAAAAATGATCGTTTCCTGGAACACGTTATGCTCGTTCAGTTCTGCCTTTGTTAGTTTAAGGGATTTTGGTAGGATGATGTCTCCTGTGACCTTCAGTTTCAATCTTCAATGGTTGATGCGTTTTTGAGCTTGTGATTAAAATGCAACGACCTCTATTTGCGATTGTGGTTATAAGTGCTTTATTCTATGTTAGATTCCTAGTTCGGGTTTAACGCTAGGATCATAGCATGTACACCAGTGTAACGTCGGCGCCAGGACACGCCAGCAACTTGCGAAATATTAATAGCTCTTTGTATTTTCCAAGCAGGATGCTGTTAAAAATATGACAATAAGTGGCCGGTCCGCGCTAAGACGGACGTGCGACGAGTTTTCCGTGTGAAGGTATTGTTCGAATAAACACTTTTCATCTTAAGGAAAGTATGTACCAGTGTATTCGAAGAATGCAGTCGGCGACGTTGTCTCAAGGGGGTTCAGGTGTTCCTAAATTAAAGACTAATTCCACGAAGAAATGAAAGAAGAACGAAAAAGGTGTTTACGAAGCGCCTGGGTGACGCGCATAGCGATTCGTCCTCTACGGCGCGTCCTCTGCATTCCTAGAAGCGAAAAGGGGACACAACAGAAGTGCCTGCACGGTGGTGGCGAAGGCGTGGTCATTCGCTGATCACGTGACGTCTGGTACAGTATATATTGAGAGGCGTGAATCTCCTCGGCGATTCTTTACAAAGGAACGTAGAGATCTGTCAGCACGGACAAGTGACTGTACTAAGTTTTGGTCGTGGAGACCAGATTGTTTGTTAAGGCTGCTGCGGTAGACTTAATGAACTCATTACTAGGTGCGAGGGTCGTAACTAGTATCAGTTAGTTGTTGGGTGAAAACAACTTATCTTTTCGAGAGAATCGATAACCTGAGGGTTTATTAAAATTTAGTTGTCTTCAACGATATTTTACAAAGTATAACGATGCTCTCTTACAGCATTATTTGTCTAATAAACGATTATTAGATGTATTGATGATTTTGGGAGTTTGTGTCTCTAAACAATTCCGATTTCATGTAATTTGTAATAAATCATTATTTATTATTATTACACGTGAGTTTAGTTGCTCGGGAAACCGAGCTGGTGGCAGCGAAAAAAACTACCATAGGGATTTTGGTATGTATGTGGATCCCGCTTCTACCAAAAAAATAATAACAACACATCAGAGTTTGAGGTGTGATGTTGCAACCAGGTTTCACTTCCCTTAATGCAATCCATTGTTCGGTTCACTCACTTCACTTTAAATGCATTTTCCTGAGAGATGTATAAGTTTTTCTTATTTGTTTTGCGTATTTTTCTCTCTCCAGTTTTGCTTATTTGCAGGGCCATTTATTTTCTTGGGAGAATGGGATGTATATTGGCGGTTTATTCACAAACTACATAAAGGATTTATTAAACTTTTCACTTATTCAAACAAGTCAAGATTACTCTAAATATTCTGCAATGTTTAGTAAGTTGAACTGATCTATGGAAATATTTTTTCTCACATTTAATTAATGTGTCTTCAAAAATTACGTAAAGTACTGACTTACATAAGCTGTGTTTCAACAATGGAATTCAGTTAACCTTTTACCATGCTTTTGGTCATCTAAACATTAACCATGTTTTTTGTTTTATAGTAGTTGGTTTTTGAAGTGGCTTTTGATTTTTATCTGTTTTATTATATACACCTCTCAACCACCTCGGATCAACCAATCCTCGCATTAACCGGTCTATCCCATGGAACAGTTTTCCTCTCGTTTACATAAGTTAACTTAAATAATAATATTAACTATAAAAACTAAAAAATTATATAAGTTCATAATGTTCAATTTATAATCAAAATAAAATGCCGTCCCATTTTCTTCTTTATTCACGATACCCTGATGAAATTGTGGACTCTTTTCGAACGAATATCTATTTCTCACGGACATCTCGGATTAACCGGCCAAATTGGTAACCGGTCGGGGTCTCGGTCTCAATCAGACCGGGTATGAAGGGTTCTACTGGAGAGTAAGGAAGCTTCATCTTATAGATTGAAGTGAAGTGCCCAGAATTCCATAGCTGCAGGCTGATGTATTAGCACTTAATGTGCTTGCTGAGTATCTGGCTCCACTACATCTGTAACTTAGGAACTTACATGAATATGCGGTTGCATAATAATCTCTCAGTAACTAATGTTGCTTCCGATGTTTGGGGTGAGACTCCGAGGAAGCTTCTGCGAATGAGAGCATTCATCATGGTTAAGTCACCAGGTAATGTTCGTCATCACTCATTATGTTTCTACCGGTTATTACACAAGATATACGTTGTCTTCTCTGTGAATGAAAGAGGTGTCGCCAGATCTCCAGAGAATTATCGTACGCACCTTCCTGAATAATTATATTTTGGTGTTCATCATCGTGAACTGTATTCCGGTATTAAATTATTAATTAAGTTTGATAAATTTTTAATGAAACTTATTTAATATATACTCCCCTAGGTTCGAGAAATTGTCTTCCGTTTAGGAGATATTACGTGTTGTACCAGGGATATATTATTTCGAGATATAGTTTTGCATGTTATTCCTCTCTATATGTTACTCCAGAGACGAACAAGAGATCAACATTGGTTTGCTTTACTAGGGGCTAAAAACATTTCTGGACATTTAAACGCCCTCTCACACTGAGCGAGCAAATCGACAACATTTATTTGAATGCAAGGTGGGAGACAGTCGTCTTAGTCCGTTGAAGATTAATTTAAGTTAAGAAAAATAAACATTTGTGGACGGTATTGTATTCAAATTGGGATCAATTTTACATTTTGTTGGAAAAACATATTTTTTAAAGGTGTTCAAGCAATTTTTTCTTTATTGTTTAACAGGGAACCTTATAGTTTGTTCATTAAAACAAGAAGTTACTGTTTTCTTACTTCGCTAAGAAAATAATTAGGATTATAAGATAAAAATGGTATTACATTTCATTTTCTTCTAGTGATAAAAAAATGCATTTCATAAAATAGAGTCAGTGACACAGAACAAAAAAAATCTATTTTTTACACAAATAGTTCATTATTTGTAATACTCGTATAGCTGATTTTGAAATTTGGAAATTGCTCGAAATTAAATTGTAAATTCAAGAAAAAACTGACCATGGATGCGTACATAATATCATTCAACGTGTTAGTTGTTTCCTTTTAATATTTTCATGGTGTCAACATTTAATAGCATATTTGTAAAGAGGGTATTTTCACGTTTTATTTTCTTCTTTCTCATGCACTAGTCTCGGAGAGTTAGCACGTTGGGATAATAATTTGTAGGATATTAATTGAGGGATGTTTATCAATCCCTATAAGACAATTGTATGGTGGTGTGATTCTGAAATATTCTTTCTGCAATTGAAATAGGGGAAATTATGTTATAGAATTTTTCGACTTCCCTTTACACATTTTACAAACTATTTGCTGGAGGTGAATATTTTTGCTATTTTTTGAAATTATACCTTTTTTCTGGATTTGTCTCCTGGACAAAACTTTCAATATTTTTCTCCACAGTAAAATCGCTTAGTATCGTCAAACAAAATCATCATAACAACTTAGTTCAATAATAGAAAATTATTTGTTTTTCTTTTCCTTTAAAGGGAGTTTTAAAGAGTCCAAAAACTGTTGGGGAAAATTATAACAGATAATGAAAAGTTGCGTTAGGTCGTAAAACAACTTATTGCAATTCTGAAGACACAACGAGTAAATTTATGCTTTTAAATTAGAATAATTAAAAATATATAATATGTTTGGGGTATATTCTTATGTCAAGACGTCAATAACTCAGTGAATGAAGTGACTACGAACTTACTAAATTTTAATTTTAGAGGAGATAAATAACTGGTTGAAGGAGTTTTAGGAAATGATTTCAGTATTTCTTGAAGAAATCGACTTCTGTAACTAGGTATTCTTGTCGTCTACTATCTTAATTAAAGTTCGCGAATAGTATGACAGAAATGTTATATTGCTCTGACTTCAATAGCAATTGTGCAAATCAATGCTTTATGTAACCTTATTTAATGTTTCGAATTGTTTGTGAATTGCACTGCATAATTTCGTTTAATGACGCGTTTTATCCATTCAGTATATCCATTCAACTAGAGAATATCACAACGAACTTCTACTAAATTTTGCAACAACAAAATAAATAAGAAAATAAAAGTGACCTCTGTTGCTTCCGCATCAATTCTATTTTCTTATTGTAATACGTTTGATTGCGCAACTCAACATATACTCGAAGTAAAGTTTCTTTGCTTCGAAAACTTTAATTAAAGAAGAAAAATCACGAACGGAAATGCACTGTGTTTATTAGTTTATTAGCCGCAGTAAATTTTTTTGTCGTCCTCAACGTCATTAGGCAGTTTGTAACAGCTCTCTTGACTATAAATTATTTCTTTATTTATTATCAGTTTATTTATCACAGCCAACATTTTTACTTCGCCATCGTCCAAAAGAGTGACCTCGGGACATTCGAATTTCTCAAAACTTAAATCTATCGCCAACCTCGGACACCAATTGAATGCACTTACTCTCGAGGCGCTACTTTATCATCGATCGCATGGAACGAATATTGCCTTGTGTCTTTGATTGTTGTGTTATTAATTTGTATTTCTTACAGCAAATAATCGGTTTTGTGACTATTATAAATATTTATTTGGATATAACTTGAATTCGTAGTAGTAGTAGTCAATTCGTGTTAGACAATCATATTGCATAAGTTTCATGACTTGGAGTACACAACTGTGCTCTATTATGGGCGGAGTTCTATTGACCCGTGAATTTTCCCTTACTCCGCCAGCGGAGGCCGACAGGGGCCATTACCTCGATCTATCTCTCGTCGTCGAGGGGGGGGGTGAGGGCCTCGGCTCACCGGTGCCATCGCCCTGCGCCACATCGATAACGATCGACGCACCCCTGCCCTCCGACCACGTCGCAACAGGTGCGGGGACACATGGTGTGTCCCTGAGGGGTGAAGAGCGCTAGCAGAAGGACGCACCTCGGGGACTCCCCGCGCGCCGCTTGGACCGAAGGTAACGACCTCTCAAGGGGCGGATGGGGTTACAAACATTGTCCTTTCGTACGCTGCGCCCAGAGCGGGCACCACTGTTGCTCGTTATTCCTGGTTAACTCCTTCGAATTGGGTTTCTAAACTTCTTGTTTTCTTATGGTCGCGAACTCTCGCAAAAGAACATAACTCGACGAGAAAAACGCCGGGTTTGAGAACATGGGGTCAGTGGGATCCCGAAAAACGACTCCCAACATTTTGATCTCTAAAGCTCTCCAGAAATAAAGAAAAAAATATTATCTTAGGAACGTTGCGTTTGAAGAGTTTTCATTCAAGTGATATTCAAAGTTTCAAATTTAGACTCAATCGCAAACTTGAACGATGAATTATGTATTTATCTATCTGCGAAACTTGAAACAAATTTATCTTTGTTTGTGGTCTGTGACTTTAAGGGATAAAACTTTTTGATTTGTTCCCCTTTTTTAGAAATTTCTCTGTTCCAAAAAGTTTCATTCCCTGGCATTGTTCATACCATAGAAATTTACAGTGCCCATAAATGATGTAAATTTAATATTCTAAATTAAGGACTTGATGAATTCAGTTTCTTCCTCAAATATTCCTCGGATTATCACATAAACATTAATAGATAAATTGCAAAAATTTCTTCCTTCGATTAAAGAATGCTTATGTACTATTTCTAGAATAATTCTAAAGTAGTGTTCGTAACTGTACTGAATATATTTTTGTTTGTTAACATTCGTGTACTTATTTTGAGTCAGGAAAAGATCTACAGTAAAACCCTAATTGACGCTTTGGTATTATGACAAAGCTTTTTCATCTCTACACGAATCTAATTGGATTGCTCGTTCATGTGGACAATTGATTGTCTGTTGCTGATACTGTCCTGTCAATCCAATTGCCAAGCTATTCGAACACCCTTCTGTGCGCTCGCATGAGGACCACCTTTCGAGCCCACTGCCACGTGCGTCACGTGTTGTTCGCGTGACGATTCAACCTTCACGTGTGTTCCTCGTGAGTATATGAATTTATGTGGTCATTCCTCCTGATCTCTGGACTGTTAATCGAATAAATGACTTGATGAACTGCTATAAATTAACATCCTTTTTTTCCCTTTGTGGTATTGTTGTATTTGTAGATGGGAAATGTAACGTGATATTGGAGCTTGTCTACATAGGAGGCAGGAGTTGGGTGGTAGGCTATTGTTAGTAGGTGGGCCAGTTAGTTGGGTATAACAACAAATTGGCCCACGTGGAGGGATTAGTAGGAGTGGTTAGTAATAGAGTTATTGATACTAGGAGCAGTGGGATTTTTTTCCCATTGGGTTTTCTCCCAGTTCCTCGGCCTCCGGCCACTGTCTGGGTTTTGCGCCCCTTCCTACTTATTCTCTTCTCTAGGCAGCTCCTGCTCGACTAGCTGTACTACCCAAGCACTGCCGTTTCCGTCCGTAACGCATGGTTTTGTGGAACATTATACTATCTAGTTATTTTAATTGCTTTTCGCATTCACATTATCTTTGTGATGTATTCTTCAAAGTCGTGATACATGTCCTTTGTTTGAATGTATTTTCTGGGAGGTGGATAGAAGGAGGAGGGTTCGCTTTTCAGTAGTCGCAGCTATTTCGTATGGAACATTAATGAGAAAAGCGAAAAAATTTTCTGGCCCCACCGGGAATTGTACCCAGGGTGACTTTGTGGTGAGCAAACGCGCTAACCCCTTAACCACCGGAGGGGCATCTATTATTTTGTTTCCCCCAGAGGATTTACATCTAGTAAGTACGTGTTTGGCGAACACGGGGTCCCGAGCTTAGTCTGGCTTTACTTCCACTTACTTGTGTAAGGCTCCTTCCTTTCTCTTTCCTGACCTTCCTTGGTCTTTTCTTGTTCTTTTCGATCCCGACGCTATTAGGGCTAGGGTATCTTTCATTTTCCTCTTTCTTCTTCTTTTTTTAATAAATGTTTTAAGTAAAGACTTGAGATATGCTGGGATTTGAGTTTTGAGTTGTAAGTCAGGAGGATTTTTAGTGGGTATGGCTGAGTTATTCGGCGAGTCCCACACGCGGCGAGAGTCATGTTGGCTTTCCCTAGTGCGTAACTGCATTTTCCCTACCTGTACGAGTTTTAAGGGCTCTAATGACGTCGATGTTGACGAGCCCTAAAGCCCCACAAAAACAAATTCTTTTGTTCCAGGTATAAAATGAAAAGGGGTCGATTTCTTTTAAAATGACAACAACCATTGTTACGAAAGCTATAACCACACGAATTGTTATTTCTAACATTAAATAACTAATCCTTTGTATCAATTATTTTTTTAGAAATTAAAATTACTAGAAGAATATATGAATGAACGCGATGAAAGAGAAAAATATATCATACACTATTTAACCCATTCTGTTAAGAACAGGATATATTCCATTCAATGATATTCAGACTCATCACTGTCACTACCTATTCACAAATTGATTCCTGGACAACAATCATATTGCATCCATTATTATTATTCAATTACTTATTTGAAAAAAGAAATGAAAACAGACAACAATATTGTAACTCGGAGAAGATTAACATGATCAATATCCAATTCTCTATAAATTATTTATTCCAAGCTATAAAAAAACTGCATGGCGACGTGTAGGACAATACATAAATTTATTCACAATAATGCACAAATTAAATTAAAAGGGAGGAAGGTAGGTAGCAAGCAAGCAAGGGACAATTACATCAAATAGTGTTCACAAACGACATGAGATTTTTGCAGACATTTTAATTTTGAAGGAAATTAAGAAAATTCACATGTAACAATTTAGAAAAAAAATTGAATAATAGTTTCCTGTCAAATGCGAGTCTTCGTCAGGTTTTTCTTCAGGTTTTGTGAATATAAAATTCACCATTCAGCATTCCTGCTCTACAGGTGATGTTCGAATTTACAATGTAAAGAGCATGGTGAAATGATTCACTGGGGACGTCAATGGACATCTCCAAGTGAAACAAAACTGAATGAATAATGAGATTATGAGAAGAATTCGAGTTTCTTATGGGTTGCTGATGTGGATGAGAAAGTTATATGTTTGCAATGTGGGTAGGTAAATTTGCGGAAATTCTAAGTTTGAAGTGAAGGGTACCAAAGACGTGAGGAAGACAGAGTTGAAATTCTTTGAGGCGTTAATGACTGTTCTATTTTCGGAAATTGCAGTTCTTTAAGGATGTTTCTATTTTTTTTATGTACCATGGCGCGCTGAGAATCTTTCAACTTCGTCAGGTGCGCGAGATAATTGCTACCGAGTGATTCATTCAAATTAGCAATGAGAGACGTAATAGAAAGCGAACAATGTTGCGAGAGCACTCACACAATGCTTAGGTGATTCTTTTTCAATATACAATGAACGCTGAAGAATTCAAAACACAACAATTAACAATGGTTTCAATGAAAATTAACTCCGTTATAAAACAAGGTTGGGCAAAAGCAAAATATGAAATAAATGATAAAATACAGATACGTGAAGAATGTTATGAATTGAAATGAACACGGACTATTTAAATGAATACAATAGTGTTACATTCAAAGTAAACGTAATTTACGATTAGATGACCAATTAAAATGAACGTTAAAATAAATAAAATTGAAAATATACATACAAAAAGAATTATACATGTACAGTATTAACATTATTTTACAAAAGTACAAATTTTCTTGTTGAGGAAACAGAATGTTGTATATTCTGGGAACGTTTTGTATATCTGTCTCAGAATTCATTGTATGCGGATGGAGATGAATATATAACATCTCTGAAATTCATCTTGTGTAGTACTTAACTGTCGGGATTTTAATGTTGTTCCAGTCCATATTGTGATTTTGGTTGAGGTAGTGTTCAGTAATATCATAGAGATTGTTAGATGTTATATTACTTTTTATTTCTTTAATTCTTTTTACCGATGTACGTTTAGTTTGACCTACGTAAGTAGCTTCGCAACCTGTACATTTTATATCTAAGAAAACATATGTCTAATCTTAGCTTTAATGAAATGTTTAATACTTTATAAAATCTTCAATTTGTCAAAACACACAAAGACTCTATCCACATCTTAAAATAAGGAAGTATATTAAATAATTATAAAGAAAAAAAACTGAGAGGGAAGGGATCAGTCTCAAAATCTGGCACAAAGTTCCATAGCTTCAAGCGGAGGGTCTGATTAGGTTATACGCTTGTGCGTTGACATCAAAACTCTGAACAAATTCAACGTATATACAAATCAAGGACAAGAAGCAGATCTGCACTGAAGCAAATGATTTCTAGAAAAAAATAAAATCCAGTAATGAATATAAACGCTCCAACTTCGGTTTTCACTTATGAATTCTGCTTATAAACATGAATGTTCGTCAATATTATCTCATTATTAGTTGTAAAATTAAGGATAAGTCGTTTTAAGGTTTTCGAATCATAAAAGAGATTTGTGTTAATAAATTTCACAGTAATAAAGGAACACGTGTAAACACGAAGAAAATTCCAAAAACGTAAAACGTGCACATAGCCAAAATTTCCCGAATTACTTTTTCTTCTTCCAATAAAACGAGTGATTGAATTTTATTTTAATTTTGTATTTGAGACAAATATCTGCTTCGATGATGTTAAAGCATCCAGTAAATATAATTTCCGTTACAAGAAAAACAAGTGTGTCAACAAATCGTGCGGAGATAATGAGTTTCTATTTTCCTTGATGATCCAAGGAGTCATGGCGTGAATGCATTCAAAAAGAAAAATATAAGTTTTTTATTAGGAAAATTTTAAAATATTTCAAATCAGTTTATTCGTAGGGGAATAATTATGTTTCTTTTTCAATTTTCAATGTAAAAAAATTAATGAATTATTCCCCTTATTATCGGAACTTTCTTCTCTTCTAATGGTTCAGAGAAATGGATTTTTAAATTCAATACCTCGATTTCAAAAGTTAGGTCTTGTCACGCAATTTTAAAAACAATTTCATATTACTAGAGTGCAAAATACATTGAATCTTAACTTGACTCACGTAGTTGTGAAAACTATTCAGTTTTATAAGATGCATTTTATAACCTCTTGTCATTTTATGCTTATAAAATTTAATTTATTTACCTAAAATTGTGATAAACTGACGAAAAATAATATTTAAATGCATTTCAAGTTTTTCCTGGTTTTTGAACCCACTCCCTCTTAGCATTTTTGTATTACTCGGTCATATTTCTATGTCATAACCATGATCAAAGGTATTCTCAATGGGAACCTATGTCATAGATATATGATCATAGCTGAACTATGATCAAAGCTTGCGCATTACACGGTCAAATTTTTATTGTTAATCATAGATATATGACCGTGCAAAAGAAGATGGAGACCCAGGATTGACTCATTCAATTTTTAACTTGGTCCGTGACCGTGGAAGAAAAACTTTTATTTAACTTTCGGGAGAGAATCTCCAGTTGATCATCTTGTTGGCGTGAAGGCGTCGCATTGTCGCCAGAGGGTGTCGAATAGTGACATGACAAACAAGGGTCCGTATGCCACTCGCCGCGTGTGTCGATTTTCGTATCGTCGCCGTCGCTGCCGAGGCGCTGCAGTAAATCTCGAAGAAACGCGATGCGTTCTCTACAGCATGGGTGTGGAGCGGGAAGGGGAGTGGTAGGGGAAGGGGGAGGGGGAGGGGGAAGAAGAAGTAGGGAAGTGTTCAGAGGTCTCGAGGGAGACGGCGAGGAGAGCCGGAGAACATTCGACGCCTAAGCGCATGGGACGGGAATGAAACATTGAAACTCAGTTGGATGGAGGGAGAATCCTTGCACTCTCGTGGCTCGTAAGGTGCGATATCACGCACACCTTTAAGGAGAACATTCGCTTTTCGAGATGTAAATTCTTTTTAATTTAGTCATTGGGACGTCCATTGATATCGTTAAAAAAACATTTCCTACGTTGTATATTTTTTTGATATTTCAAATTGTGCGCGGACGGAGTTCTTACTCCCCATGATACACGAGACAAAGGTTTTTAAATATTTATAAAGGAGGCAAACTCACAGTATAATCAATTTTTCAAATGGATCACTACGCAATACGTAGTTTTGATGAACGTTTCGTAATTTATTAAAATGGGAACTTTACGAATTTATTGTCAAAAAAGCAGTCACAAACTAGGTATGACCACATAGAGGACAATAAATAAAATAAATAAATATATATTTACACTCATCGAATAATTTTTCAAGACGTTTTCGAAGCAATTTTTAGAAAAGACTTCAATTTTCCTTCAGTTACTTACTTTCTTGGACCTACGATGCCAGCTCTACATATGAAACGGGGAGATCGTTGTACCTGCGTTGTTCAGCCTCATACCGAGCGACGACGGATGGACCAAAAGCTACGAAATTTTGCTCTCGCATCACCAAGAGCATAACGAAGCGATTTCGTTTCATTTGCGATTTCAACTTTTCCGCGTTTCTTTAAAAATTCACAGCGCCCAGAAAGGTCAAAAGCTTCGAAGGTGGACACACGTGCTCTCTAAGGTGGACGTAAGAGCATCTCCAAGAAATTGTTTCCGGATTAGATTTAGATAATTTTATGTTGAACAATTTGAGTGAATGGTAAAGAAGCTCTACGAATAAAATACTCATATATTTCAATCTGTCTCCCGGAATTTATGATCACTCAAAGTTGAAATACCCTTGAATATTTCTCCAGACACAGGTGTAAAATAAGTTGTGAAAATATGAATGTACGGGAGAAGCGTGTCGTAAAAGAATAAAAACGCCAGTAACTCAATATTTGGTTCGTGGACACTTTTCACGCTACGCAGAAAGACCTGTTCCAGGCGCGAGGTAAGGTTTTCAGCTTTACATTACGAAATGTTAAATTATTCGCTAAGCTGTTTTCGTTCTATAAATGTTACGCCTGTTTATTCCTATTTCCATAGACTTTGATGTAGATGTGAAAAAATATATAGTTCAATTTTAAAAAACAATACAAGTGCTAAATTCTCTGCCGCTATAAAATGTACCAATTATTTGAGTACGCCAAAAATTAACCCCAACTCACGACTTCTCTTTGTTAAAATCGCATTTCGATATCTCTATTCCATGAGATGGTATTTGGGGTGTGCGTTTTTATTGATTCACTCTCTATAGTGTTGTCACAATGAACAAGTTCTCCTCCTTGATACTTACTACCGACTTCTTCTTTCGTTTGATTGTTCTATCTCATAGCGAAGCGAAACCCTTATTAAGAGTGATTCAAATTTGGCGCAAGTCCATTTAGTGAGATAACAAAGCCCTATTTCACATTTGTCACTGGAGTGACTCGGGAAAATCGATGTATGATATATTAATATACAGCTGAAAATACGAGAGCTGAGTGACTGCATGAGTGGAATAGCAGAGTAAGATCAGGAACATGTTTTCTGGGACTGTGAAGAGTATGGTAAAGAAAGTTCAGGTTATTTAAGGCGATTGAAGGAAGAAGGGATAAGTGAAAAAACCGAAAAGGAAGAATTAGAGAAAACAAAGACGTGGTTTCAAGACTTCAAAGATTGTGTGTCAAAATTGTGTATTATACGAGACATGTTGATGAAGGAAGTAGAAAATAGTATTACATAAAGAATGTTAACTGAGGGAAAAAGAGGAAAGGAGAAAGAATAACCATTGGAATAAGACGACATGGATTATGAGACATTAAACGGGTCAACAAACGGAATTACATAAGCGCAGCAAGGACAGGATACTGCATCATGCGTATTGTAAAATTGTGACAGGAGAACGGAAAAGGAATTAAGGAGCTCTGCAATGACCATGTTGGAGGCACAATGGTCATAATGACTATTGGTCAATTAAAATGAAAGAATGTATATAGCTGTTACTTTTAACTCAAAATTAACGAAATAGTTACTTAAAAATTACTGGACTTTTTAAAAATCAGATACCTGTAATTGATGGTTATAAAAGAAACATTAAATTAAATTAATTTTACATAATTACGAAATTAAATTAACTTTACATCACCATCAGTTCATATCAGTCTTCCATTTTACTTATTCTATATTCAAAGCGGCTTTGAAGTGGATGAGGTGCAAATACAAAACAATTGGATCATGAGGATGGAGTAAATGAGGATGATTTTGCGGGACAAATTCTACACATAGTATGCATGTGAGTTAGTTTATCTTAAAATTGGAAACAATGCATATGTATGTCACTCCGTAGGTTTTTATAAAAGTGAATAAAGCACAAATCATACGAAAAAGGCAGGGCCTTTACGTGACCGGAAAGAGAGAAAGAAAAGAGCACAAAGAAAGGAGAGTTCCTGCTATACGTTTCGACTCATTCCTAAGTTTAGTCGTTATTCAATGTCTCACAATGTAGTCTGCATTAAAGGGAATTTTTCTTTGCGAGTGAAATATTTTCTCTTTCGAACAAAAGAGAATACACAATACAGGGAAGAGCAAAGTTCAATCGTAGATGCAGCATTAAGGGTAAATATTGTTTCAAGCGCACTCATTCATCTGAATTTCTGACGGGTTCCTTTCATAAGATATGAGTTTTTTTGCGAATTCGTTTTCGAGAAGAAAGATATCTATAAATACAGAACCAACATGGATAATAACCTATATTTTTTTAAGAATTTCTTGAGAAAGAAAACCTTAACGAGCAACGTGAATTTGTTAATATTGCTTTCCAAAAAAACTTTAATTATGTCTAGATATGATACGTTTAGTAATGCTGCGAAAACAAAGATTTGAACTCCCTGAAGATGAATTGAGCTTGCGCCCTTGACATTCACAGAAATAATGTTAAGATTTTAAAATCCGTATATGTACCTTTTCATGTTTACATACAATTTACGAAAAGGAAAGTTCTCCATGAATTGGTAGAACTTTGTAAACAAAATTTAATAAATATTATTTGATCAGAAAATAAATTAAAGTAATCCATAAAATCTGTGAGAATAATTCTAATGGTACGAATATACGGGCAGTGTTTCTGGTCGTTATTCTCTGTCAGCGTTGTCAGTAGAGTGTATACAGTCGACAGTGACCACTGCCAGATAACTGATGCACTCTGCCATCGAATTTTCTCGTAGCCTGTACACACTGCTATCTGTCAGCACAAACTAACACTGACGTTCAAGATAACTGCCGGTAGGCAACGTCAGTTATTCCTTCAATTCACTGACGGAAATGGCGTTTAACGAGCCATTGCTTTTGTCAATGCAAACACTGACATATAGCTCTGTCGTGTAACCACTGAACTGTGCACAGACAGTCGATTTCTCAGAACACAGACAGAGAAATACTGCCTATGAATTCGTATCTTAAGTAGCATCGTCGAAGGTTGTTGCATTGAGTCCGAGAAAAGTGTGAATGTTCTTTCACACAAAAGTTCTGTTCACATAGATTTTCCGAAATTCACCTTGTTATCACTTTAGACACAAACTCATATTGCCTATCGAATTGGTAATGGCTATCGAATATGCTTGTTTGGATAATATTATTTAAAGGAGGGGTTTTAAAAAAAGTATATTTTCTGAACAATATGAATGCTCCAAGTCAACAAGACACTGGACGAGTACTCTTGCATAAAACCAGATATCATGCATTTCAGTTCACTTTCATACTGTTAATGAACAAACTTGAAGAAAAGAAATTTTTTTCATTGAATGTTATTTATAACGTGTAACTGGATGTAAATGCGTCAGCATATTGCCATTTTAAGTTACGGTAAACCTATATAAATAAATGAGAGGGGGCACATCTTATATTGGAATTGTCAATTGCGTAACATTTTGTGAAGAAAGTTTGCAACTCAAAGACGTCAGTGTATTAAAAATTGAATTTCTTTATTAAAAACTCTTTATTTGTTTTCTTAGGGAAAGCTCGTTGTTCAAAATATTTGAAGGAGGTAGTTTAGTTGCAAACATGAAACATTTGTAGCAACTCGGATGAGTTTTTCCGTTCAGTTTTTTGTAGCGAACTCAAATGACATATTCCTGCAACATTTTTTCTTCCAAATTTTATTCTTCCCTTATGCTTCTATTGTTTTTATTATTTAAAGCTGTACTGTCCAACTTATCTTAGCCCGCGGGTCATTTTCTATACACTTTCTATCAATTGGAAAGGCACGGGATGGGATTTAGCAAAATGTTGCCCAACGAATAAAATTACTGAGTCATATTATCTTTAAATTAATAACGCAGTATTTTGAATCTCATCAACATATTTGTATTGTTTCAATCTGGAAAAATTAAATAGTATTTTTAAAAAGCATTTTTAACATTTAATATTATATTAAAATGTTTTATATTGTAATGTATGACGGGGTTATTCCGAACACAATTTTATGTTTTATCTCACCGGACACGTCACGTCAAATATTAACGTTTGTCGAAAAATGTGATGTAAGAAGTACTATAACTCGCGGGCTGTAGAAAATGTTTCGCGGCGCTGATTTAAAATTAAGGAAACCAAGGCACCTCCACTACGTTTTCCTCGACTGAAAGTTGGTTTGCAATCTATATTCCAACGAAAAATTACGAGCGTGGAATAATTGAAAGGTACTAGAAAGTGTATGGAACATTCTTTCTGGGGAAAATGTGATGTATATCTAAAAATGGGATAGCAATAGAATAGTGTGTGATATCAAACTTTTACAGTATCTTTTAAAATGCGAACTGGACCGCTATATTCTGATACTTCCCGCTCTGCTGGAAGTGGAAGGGCTATAATTATATTGTAAATAAGAAAGCAAGGGAAAACTTAGCTAATACGGCCAGATGTTGCATGAATGCTATTGAAATTGAGGAAAAAATTGATTTCAATTCGTGATATTCTCTTACTTTGATATTTATATTTCAATATTTGAAATTTAATTATGATATCGAACGACTGAGGGATTTAGGATTCACTTAACACACCGATTTGATATATTATTATTTTTGCTTTAACAGTTTCAGTGTCTGAGATAAAATTTCCCCTTCATTAGTTAGTTGTTGGTTTTAGAGATCCTTATTTTATTTTAGAAACGTATTTTAATGATATTTCCTTTCACCACAAGGACAACTTGTTCGTGTATCTCAGAGCCATGCGTCGTACGAGTGTATAATTATTTGAAAATGGAGGAGAGTTGTTGTGAGATATTTCAGAGCTAGCAGTTCGCTCGAGATAATTAAACAAGCTCTGCATCACTCGATGCTCCAACCACTCATTATTCCAATGAAACGCTACGCGAAATTCGAGGCCGGAACTTTGATCCTGCCGGAGTAGTGTTCATCGTCCCAAATGTTCGTGGTATCGCCCACACCGAGCGATAAGGGCTGGTGTGCTACTCGCCATGGATCAGTTGCCCTAATTGTAAATGCTCGATGCCGGACACGTGTTTCAGGTGGATGAATTATAACTTCGCCAGATTCTTTATACGATGTGTTTATTCGGACGCGAGCTCCCAAGCGTTCAGTTTAGTAATGCAGTTAACTTTGTGACGGCCATTACATCGCGGCACGGGGGTTCTGCAAAGAATGAAACTTAAATTATGATGAATGCGAGTTCTGAAGCCTAACTTCAAATGATATTAGAGACCTTTGTTCATTTTCATTCCGACTACCAACTGTTGAGACATTCTTTAATTGAACTGTCTTCTTATTTCACTGAAGTGCTTTAATGAAGAATTGTATCTCTAACTTTATAAGACAGAGATAAATGGACGTGCGATATACTGAGCAATATTAATTTAACTAAATAACTGGTGAATGTGAATAAAAGATTTTAAAGAAATTAATAGATGTTAATTTTATGTCTTCTGACATCAATTTTCATTGGATTCATACAATTCGCAAAATATTTTTGGTACATACATCTAAATTTAAACAAACCCATATTTTTCTTCTTATTTTAAATATATTTGTAACAGTAAAATTGACTAATCATTCTCCATTAATAAAGACATTTTATCTTTATTAGAGACTTTAACATAACTGTTAACCTCCGACTTAAGCATTTGGAACTTAGCGAGTAAATGATTAATTTATTAATCCCTCATTTTCTTAAAAAGAGAACGGAGAAACATTTTACAACTTTTTCGACAAAAACAGTCAAATTTGAGTAAGAACTGTAAAATTGTTCAAACTACCCACACAATTCTTTCCCAGAGGTTATTTTTCAGATATACCTAGTAATAATGACTGGTGTGAATACTGGTTCCAATTCGTAAAGTTTTGTTGTGAACATTTGAAAGAACGACTATCTATCCAAAACATCGTCAGTGAACTTACGTTGTTCGCCAAGTTATGCTATTGTGGTCATGGATCGGACAGGCAGATATTTGGCCCAACAGATGTATAAAGAAATTTGAATATTTTTCAATGAATGAATCAAAGGATAAATTAATTTCATTTCTTTTTTAATTAAAACCATTATTTAAATGAATTAGTTAAAATTAAATTCGTATGTCATATCAAAGTAAAACAATATGAACATGGCGAATGCTGGATGAGCCAACCCGAGCTTAATTGGGATACAAAATATGAAGGGTTTGAAACTCTTGAAATCGCATTATACATTTCTCAATATCATATCTTATTTTTAGCGACACGAGGAAATAAAACAATAATGTTATAAAAAATTGAACAATTACGCGTATATTTAAAGTTTTTCTTGAATAGTTTTTCTGATATTCTGTTTGCACATTTTGCTTAATTGCGTTTGAAGTCATCGGTGTATGAACATAATTTTCATTGTCAGTTATGGATATCGGCTTGTTATCACTGGTGTATTTTCTGTTGTTAGTATTGGTTGAAGGGGAAATAGTATTATCAATTTCAGTTTGACTGTTTCAAAATAAAGTATTAAATTTCGCCCAAATTTTCATAGTTTCGTCTGTTCTTCGAGGTATGGAATCCATTTCATAACGTTCTTTGGAATCCTTTTTTCATTGATGTGAGCAAAAATGGTAAATTTCATTTGAGGTGGGCAAAATTTCAACCTAAAGTATTGGATGAAACGCATAATGGAGCTCACGTAGTTCCAGGAAGCGTCACCAGAGCTCTCGTCTGAAGCGCGTCTCTTTAAGTACCGCAGTCAGCTGCGCGATGTCGCCACTAGAGACTTAAGCTGTAATCAAATCCGAGGACCTTAATCGGCTCCCAGAAGTTGAACAAGTCTCCTTGCCTCTTATTCTTCCTTGGGGACACATTCCTCATAGGTTCGGGGACATTGGACCCGATATAGCTTGTAATTCCTTTCTTCAATGAGATACATACGATAAATATTTTTAGAGCGGATGTTCCGCAAGGTTTTCTGACATTCAAAGCTGCAGAGCAAAAAAGAAAAATCCTTCAAAATTTGATTCAGTGTGAAATGGGAAATAAAAGTGTATTGTGCTGTTTATCAAATGAGATGAATTTCTTTTGTACAATATGTGAGAGTTTGATGATTGTAGAGTGAATGGATATATTAACATGAATGAATTATTGTTCAGAACATAATAAACAAATATACAGTATACAAAAAACAACAATTGTGTAAATAAAAGCACTGATTTATAATATCTCAGTATAATATACAGTGGGCTCTTGTAAATTGGTTTCCCATTTATATAACATCTTTGCTTAGTTTCAATACAGTACAAAGAACTCCTTCGCAAAACCCAGTTCAAAGAGAATGTCTGTCCTCCAACCTTCACGCTAAACCTTTTGATTATTTTATTACAATAGGTATGTACTACTCATTGCCATTTTCTTTATAATTTGATGACATACTATGTTTTGTATTACATATATAATTTTCATATAATATTTTTGTAGCTCAGATGAGGTCCCAACACATGGGACGAAAAGTGAGGTGTACATAATTCAAAAATATACAACAGCAGTTTCAAAATTTACTACTTTTCCTCGTGGTCACTGGATATTACATTGTGTTATATTACTAAGGAAATACGAGACAATCTCCAACCACAATTAGTAATAGACAAAAAAAATCATACAACCAAAAAACTATACGTCCGTTATTTTGTTTAGATATTTAATGGGTACTTTACATTTTACCTCCAACTCACGTACCAATCGTGAATAAGAAAGACAAATTTAAGTTTAACCTTCAAATGTCTTGATTGACAATACTTCTCCATTCCAAGTGATCTTCCCGATAATGGTTCTTCTTTGTACATTGCAACAACAGAGTTTCAGAAAACACATGCAAACAATGTGTTGCAACTTACCTATTATTAATCAATACCACTGTCTAAAACAGTCAGGACCGTTGATTCCTATCATATGCCTCACAGCTAACATTATCCCTTTAATAGCTCCAGACACAGCAATTTAAGAACCCAAATATCCAAAAAGTCTCCATTATGCGTGTGTGTCACGCAGTCTGGAGGTCATATGGAATTCACAATGACTTCTGGACACAGTATTCCTGAGTACAATGCAACACTAGAATAAGAACCTGAGACATCAATAATAATGAGAACTATTATTTATTCAATGAGACATTAAATGTATATCTGGAGATTCGGTGTGGTTTGCGTGTGTGTGTGTGAGTTATACGAGTGGAAATGAAACCTAGGGAAGAGAGTCTTTGGAGAAGGACGAAAATTCACTTAGAGACGCTCACAGGACAATGGGGGGGTTGACACGGAACGGTAGGCCCTGCGACAGAGTGCACTGAAAAGTTGGTTTTAATGCTATTTCAGCGAAACTTTTCCTTTGGTTGCTGGTCGCAACGCGTAACGAATTTAAGAGAAGGAAATTCGACTAAACTTGAATAAAATAAAAATTATTTCTTTGATACTTAAAATGATGCATGTCAAGAATTCTCTCAATAAAATAGAAAATTTGTCACTAAAAGATTTAAGTTCGTTTCTTTTTGTTCTCGAATATCAAGATATGATTTATTAAACTTTTTCTCTAAACTTTCTCAATCATTTCAGTTGTAGAAATGAACTGTTTTATTCTCATTACGCTTAAAAGTAGCAAGTTCGAAGACGTATGGCAGGATAAAATTTTGTTATACTGTTAATGATTACTAGCATATTTATGTTTCGAACGCAAAACTAACATATTTTGACGGTTAACGCTAAACAAAATGTTCAAATACTAGATGAATAGTTGGGATTGTGAGGAACCTTGAGAATCTATTCGACAGATTTTTTTATTTGTCATAATTTATATTTGTCATAACATTAAATCTCAAATGTAACATACTCTCAAGAATGCCAAGAATATTTCTAATAAAAGTGATCGGAAGAAAAAAAATTTCAGTCCTTAAGTACTGAAAAATATTGAGAATAAATAAAAATAATTTTATATATTCTTTCTAGTTCCGTAGGTTTACTGTCACAACTGAATCACACTTTAAAATATCATCGCTTAAGAAACAAAGTCTATGAGACAAAAAGCAAACTTTCCAGGAAAGCTGAATAACCTTCGTGAACATCGGCGGTTTTATTATAATTTTATATATATCATAGTTTTATTATAAGTTAATAAATAAACTTCATTGTCGAAAAAACCGTGACCACGTGGGGGACAATAAACTAAGTTACATTTTGTTATATTTAGTGCAAATAGGCGGTTTTATGCTTAGAGGAAAAAGACTATATCAGCTTATTCTGTTGGATTTTCGACGAACTACGTCGTGAGAACGTGAAAAATCCGTGTGTTTCCATGGAGACACAAAAAACATTGTTTCCGCAAAATGTCACTCTGGCGATGTTGTTTCTTCAGCGACGATATGTAAGTAATGGTGTATTTTATTCGTTGCTACTTGAAGCCAGACTCATAAGTTCATCATCTCCGTCTTATAGAGAACTTTCCTCTTCGCATAGTTGTGTAAAAGTGAACTGCACTCGTCGAGACGGGGGGGGGGGGTGAANTACTGGATTTTTTAAATTATAGACCACTGACTTCTAATAGAAGTGGACAGCACTATACAAATCGGCGAAAAAAGCAGCTAACACCATTGGATTTAGTTCTGCATAGACACAAGCAAAAAATTTGGTTTTAAGAATGAATATTAATTTTGTTAAACCTGAAATGTTTAAAAAATTGTGATATTTTTGCTGTTTATGCCAATACGTCGACTTCACTTTTTTCTGAACTAAACTGAGAGGGGCTAAAATAATTCTTATTCGGTGAATAATTACTGTTGTATTTGTGATAACATTTATTAATTTCCAGCTGCTACATGCAAAATATAATGAGATATTAATTTTTTCCGAAAACACTTCTAAAAACGACCAGACGCATTGTTAAGGAATAAAATTTATATTCTCGCATTCAAAAGAATTCCATGATCACATTACAAATTAACGCAAACGTTCAAAACTATTTATGTAACCTCCAGCAATTGATTTATAAAACCATGTTTTCAATTAGCAACCAACGATTATTTTCAGTCAAGCGCATTGTTGCCGATACCATATTCATAAAACTAATTTTTTCACTTGTGTGTATGCGAAATAACGTAACGAATCCAATGGTGGTAACTTGTGTCTTTCTGCAATCTTTTTGCACTCTCTTAGCTATTAGAAGTCAGGGATATATAATAAAAAATCCGATAGTAGAAGTTCGTAGGCGCACATACGAAAGTGAGAGGAGGGTGAAAAATAATAATTCAGCCAAACCACAATAAAGAATCTATTCAGAAGTGAAATGCACGCGCGAAATGAGGTGAGTTGTGAAGCAGTCCATCAATGTGGAATGAATTTGTTAATCACAGGTGGAAAAATAAAATAAAATTGTTGCAATCAACCAAGTAATAGGGAAACTCCCATTACACAAATATCCCTGCACCGTAGAATTACTTGACTCGTGTTATTTCCATTATTGTATTTTACAGTGTGTAGCGTAGCACTCTATAACGAAAGAAATTGCTCGGTCCCTTGAATTTCATGAAGAGAGTTTCTCTGTAATTTTAAATAAACAATTATAACTCGTAATTAAACAATCTGAACTTTCCACTCTCAAAAGTTTTGCTACAGCCGATGTTCAGAATACATTTCAGAACAAGAAATTAAGCCCAGTTTTAGAATGTTTGTATCGTACAACATCAAAAGAGGAATAATTAAACAAATACAATATTGCAAAAATAGTTCTATTTATCTCGCACGATAATGGCTCTATAGGTTATGAAAAAAATTCTCAGAGTAGTTTTTTGGTGCAATCTAACTTGTTTAGATCCATTTTCTTCTCAATTTTATCTCCTTTATTTTCAAACAAAATATTCCTTTCAAATAAGCACATTTCATGCAACAAGTAAAATAAACTAAGAAAGGCAAAATTTTATTGTGCATTTTTTCAATTGTTTTTTAAACTTTGCGATGTGACAAATTTGATATTTGTAATCTGGCGCCCCAAAAACCAAATACTTGACAAAAATTCAGTTACTCTACAGAACATTTACAGAATCCAAGGGACAAGAACAAAATTCCGAATCAGAACCTCTAAATAAATAAATATAAATACATTTACCGTCAAAAATGCTCTTACGAACTGCACATGATCACGCGGAGGACAATAAACTAATTTACTTTTAGGAAGCAAGCTAGGGACCATCCCATCAATTCCAATCAAGGGCCTTAAAGCAGTGGCAGATTTATCATTTCTGTTCCTCAGGGGAAAATAATGATATGCTACGATAATAATAAAAATAGTTGCAACTTTTTAAAATATCTGCAGAAAATCCAAAATAAATAGGAGTAACAATGAACTTTTCCAAAAGTTTTCGAGTAAGAGCACCAAGACAAAAAAAAAGAATAAGAAAAATATCTTACTGAGAGTAATTTTGGAGTTAATTGTTTGTTATTTACTGCATAAGAGAAAAAAGTATTATCCAACAACCCATTTTTTATTCAATAGATTTAAAAATCACCTCAGAAAATTTTGTTAAACCTTTTTTAATATTGAATTTTGAAAAGATTTGTTTTGGAGCATGAAGTGTAGCGTTTGCAGAAATAATGGAGTTTCTTTGAATAATTATAATATGTTTAAGACGTTCTGAATTCTGTCGCAAATTCAACTGAACGTTTCTGAGAGGACGAAACAACAGATTTGAATCTTGTTGTGTTGGGAAGTTCTGAGCCGTTGTTGTGCGGCGGGAAGTGCTGTTCTCGTCGACGCCAACATGAAACAATGCCACGAAACCGAATGAACTTGTCTTCCAAGCCAAAACAACCACTCTAACAGCACAGCATTACACATTTTCAAAACCTCTGTTTGCATCACGAAAGTCTTGGTAATGCTGTGAAGAGAAAAAGCCATAAGAATTCTTCGAACTTCGGCTTAATCGGCAGAAAAGATCATTTAGCTTACAAGTACAACGTGCTTTGTAATTTAGATAAGACTTCCATTTTTCTTCCGAATTTTTCTCAATTATCTGGGGAGAAAAATTAAAGAAAAATTAACTCAACATGTTGTTACCGCCCATTTACTTTGATTTCATTGTCAGCAAAATATTTGAGAAATGTTTCCTCGTAGAATTCCTCGATCGATTTCTTCGACTTTACAAAGAATTGAATTCAAATATTTATTTTCTTTCAACATCGAAAAGAAAGAACAGTTTTTACGGTCCATTATGGAGTCGAATAAACTTCTGAAATATTAAAAGATGATCAGAGTGGCTCCAACTGAAATGATTTTAATATTTTCGATTGTATTATTTTGGGTGTTACAAGTTGTCTCTATATATAAAGAAGAGTGTTCTGGGCGTGTATGTCTTTCATACAAATCTACAGTTTTAATACGAGCATTAAAAAAAATGGCACACTCGAGCTTCAAAACACTGGGAACTGTCTACTTCAAATATCGAAAAAAAAACCTTCCCCCCATTTTCATTACTTTTTAAACTTTGGTTCTGTCGGTATATCTCACCGAACTGGTTGAGATATGAACTTTATTTTTGTACCTCAACAATGCTAATTTAAGTATCTAGAAACGGGATTTTGGATTTTTCGATATTTTTATCTGTAGTGAATGTAAGGGGGTAGAATCGTTTTCATGTTTTCGTGGTTTTCATTCAGAAGTAAGTTATAAGAATTCATTGTTGCGTTTCACTTACACTTATTCATTGTTGACCGATCGGTTTAAAGATCTTTGTTTATTAAACTATCTTTGAAATGAGCATTACTTCCCTAGCGTTCGTTGGAAACAAAAGGATCTTAACTATGCGTTTTGTTTATTTCTGTTTCGATGTAAATTGTATTTTCCTTCTTCCTGGATTTTAAAATAATTCGTAATTACATTCTTATAAGCATACAATATGAAAACCTGGAGTATTTTTGAATGTTTTTTCGTGGTACTTAGTTATTAAAATAAACAAAAGTGAGAATTTAATAATACGAAAATGTGGTTACTAACGTATCAATTTATAATATAATATTAGAACCCCGGATAACGTCCGGTAAAATGAGTTAAAGAATTTCAGACCTGTTGACATGTGTTTTAATACCAGAATGTTCAGTAACGATTATATTTTCTTTTCAAATTGGCTCAGTTTTCAATTGAATGTGTCGAAAAGAAGTAGATGGTATGTTTTTGGAAATTTTGATATGACGGACGCCTCTATGTGGGTTGAAAAAAACCGAAGTCAGCGCGAAGAAGAGAATTTGATTTTGAGACTTTTAGCTTTCCTGTATGAGTTTCGCCGCAACCCGCACTGCAATCAATTTTTCGAAACAAAGCCTTCTAACTACACAAAGACGTTCGAAACGCGCTAAGAATGCAAAAAGGAAACACACTGTTTGGTCGTAGCGTATCATATAATTCAAGCTTATTAAACTTAGCTTTGTTTGTTACAGATTTATTTTGCGTGATGTTTCATTGCCAGTGAAATCATGTAGGGCAGTAGCCCTGTGAATTGGAGATTATAGTAGTGTAATTGGTTCCGATGAACCTAAAAACTAGTTTTTCCCGTCTGGTGTTAAAACTATGATTTGGAAGAATTTAGATTAGGGAAACATATGATATAATCTTCAAAGACTAATTAATATCAATATAAGTAAATTTACATAATATTTATATCCAATTCAATTCTGTAGGATTCTTTGTGAACAATTTTTTATTTTCTCAGATGAAAGAGATTCAATGGCTTACAATTTAAAAACATCGATTTCACTGACTTTGGGAACAATTGATGGACATATATGGATTATGTACGTAGGGAACATATTGCTAACCTTTCATTTCTCCATTTCTGTTGGGTAAAATCTCTAAAAATAAAATAATTAAAGAAAGACGTCCGTAAAGGCTATTAAAATAAGCAGGAAATGTGGGTTGACATTCCATTTTTTTAAAACGTATAAACCCTTTCGAATCATTTGAATGCTAGAATCAAATCGTAAATGTAAAACTGAAAAGACTTAATCAAAAACAGAATGTTGGATAATACAATTGTGAAAAGAAAAAAAATTATACGAGTCTGATACATATTGCGTAAAAAATTAAAGCTAAAAAAGTAAATAACATGTGTTTGTGTAAAAGGAGCATGTGCTTGAGTTTGAGCATATCGTTGGAGCTATGAAGGATAGAGATTGACTGCTTTGCCGTATAGTTTTCAATCTCTTTGTACGCGCGTTCGTACATTTAAGAATGTCCTTCTGAATGAACGAACACACAATAAATGAATATCTCGCACCGCAACAGAATGTGTTATTCTATATTTCAGTTTTTTTAAATGTATGTGAGATGAATTGAACGTATCATTTTGGTTAGATAAGACATGGATTAATATTAAAAAAGTACATAATTTCTTTAAATAAACAAAAATATAAAACAATTTCGAAACTTCTACATCAAATTTCATTGCAATAAATGGTATATCATGTTGTACGTGTAAGTTGTGATAAATAAGACAGTTATTAACTATAAATATGATACTATATTAACAGGATAGTTTTTAATCTAAATGAAAAATGTGTGTTAATAAACATATTTTGGATTTTAAGAGAGTTTGTAAATAAATCGTAGACTGTAAATACATATTTTATGTTTTATATTAGGAAATATGTGAATATTGTGAAGTAATATGAACAGATAAGTTAATTTAAGAAAATACAGTTGCTTGATTCTACGGAAATAGGGAAATTTGCGACACACAAAGGTTTGATGTCCATGAACAAACACTTCACGTTCTCAATGATTCCAACGTGTGTACACAAAACAACTGAAGTTATTGAGCAATGAAGCAGGTTGCATAGGAAGAGCGATATGTCTGCCCTCTGGTGGCTACTAAATTCGTTCGATGGATGGAATATGAATGTCCCTATTTTGATGAGATTCTCCTTGGATGAGACTGTGACATAAGCATTTTCTAAGAAAAGTACTGTATTTGTAACGGAAGAAACGCAGTTATAATACACTACTATGTCTCACAAACATTTATTTTGTATCACTAAAATTAAAAAGATTTTCTAACTTCCTTTGGCCAAATAGGTGTTTCACTGCTTACTTCGGTGAGTGTTACTTAACTGCTACCTGCACCCCAGCAAAGGTCCTGAATACACATTATTAAAATTAATGCTACTTCTAATACTGAAGTTAAAAGATAAAAGAGATTCATCAACATATCACAAAATGTAGAGGTAAAAATAATTCAATTCGTATTCTCCTTTCATTTTGGTTTTAAATTATCTGTTGAATAAAGAAAGCAATTTAATACTATCTTAAAAGTTCTAAGCGTTTGTAACTTCAATGCTACAAAAATAGTCTATACTGTTATCAGTTTTCACGATAGGTCACAAAATATTTTGAAACTAGGTGAAAGTTGAAAGTTTTATTGAAATAGAATGATCTAAAACTTATCTCAACAAACGTGGATTGGCTTAGATTCAATAAACTCTAAACTAAAAGTGATTCTTCCCAAAATAAGATATTGGATTTAAAGCCGAACATAACTACATCAATATCAATAAAAAGGTTTTTATCAATTTCAGGTTTTAAAATATTGTTCATGCAATCTACGAGAGAACTGCACAAATATAGAGAAAATAGTATAATGCATGTTGTTTGAGATGAGATTCAAAAACAAATATTTAGACATTTTCTTGTAGCTAATTCAAATATTTATCTGGCAATGTTATTTCGGGGGAAATGGTATTGGTAACAACAATAATAACAACAATATCAATAGTTGTAGTTTCATTCAGCCACTTAGATCAATAAAACAAATTGTTGTTTAGTTTAATGTGATAAGATGTGTAGCAATTAAAAACATTTTTAGTAAATTAGAACCATTAGCCAAATTTTTCAATAATTGAAGAAACTGAAATATAATTCAGAAAGGGAATAAAATACACATGTACAAGAATTAACTCTGAAAATAACAATATTTGCTATAATAAAGCTACCAATAATTTTTTTCTTTGAGCGATCCACAACAATTAATATTCCTCCAAACAAGTTTATTGTCAAGCTACTTTTTATCGTCAACCTTTCAAAATTAACATAAAAGCAATTAACTTTTAAAATTGAAAATCAAAATTAAAGACCTCATATTTTTTCACTTGAAAGCTAATTGGCGAATCAGAAAAAATTTCTTAACTCGAAAACGGCTCTGATATTACAATCGCTGATGAGCAAATTGAAAGTTGCAGGCAACGATAAAGACACTCCACGTGCAATTTTCTCTTTCTCTACTTTTCGTTAAGCGTTTCTTCCAATCAACTTTTCTGGATCCTGTTTCACTACAATATAAGAAATATGAAGTAAAATATTGGCCCCAAAATATGTACACGACTGAAATTTAAGGCGAGTCTGGAAGACAGATGTACCTACTATGAATAAGGATTTATTCCATTCCATACTTAAAAATTCAAATATCAGGATATAAATTGATTGTCGAATTTTTTAATACTAGATGTGTAATATTTGATTGAGGGGTACTTCTATCCCCCACCAGGTTGTCAGCAGAACTGATTCAGTCATGATCAGCTGACGGTGGGAATAATTCCAGGCGGAAATGTCACCAGCCAAAAGGAGCAATCTAATGTACGAAAGAAATAAGTAAAAATAATTTTCATTCCATAACGTCGATTTATATGTTTGGTATAATCCAGGATGAGTATGCGAAACTTCATCTTGCTTATCAAGAAACGAATTCCTTATAACTTCTAGTTCATTTTGTGAAGGGGCCAAACTTTGAACATTTCTTTTCTTTCCCTTCTTAATAAAAAACCTTTGCTTCGGGTGACAGTTGCTTGCTGAAGCAAATAACGAAAAGAAAAATTGCCACTGCTCGCAGGTGTTCTCAATGTAAACAACGCAACATACCTGAAGTATAGATACTAGTTATGTTCTATGCCGTTAGAGTGAGCTCAGCCATTTCCGGTTGGACACTTTGACTCGTATTGGGATGAGACACTCCTTGTTGACATGGTATCGGCGGGAACCCACAAGGTTGCTACCCCATCAACCGCTCGTGTAAGACCATCTGCACCTTGATAGGCGTGAATTTAAAAAATGACAATGGAGTGAGACATGAAATGACAAAGGAGTGAGGAAACTGTCGTAAATAAATTATCGGTGTCATGCACATTGAATCTGACGATGTTAAATGTCCTAATTCATTTGTATCAATATGTTGTTGTTTTTTGTGGGGCTTTAGAGCTCGTCAATGGTAAGGTCATTCGTTGTACTGGCAACAAAAAAAGTAAATAAAATATTGGAAAAAATCTAAACCAAACAGAATAGGGCGTTTTGGACATTTATATCCCCATTTCTGTCGAATAACCTAAATGCCTTTTTAAATTATATTATGTCAACATTTGAAACAAATATTAAAAAATTAAAAGGGAAGTGAATGGAAGGAAATTCAATTTTCATTTTACTGTTGAAACTGTTTTGAAATTGAATAATTATTACAAGAAAATTTGTAACTAAGAAGAGATAAACAATTCATCTAGAAGAATGATCGAAGAATATTTTGTATTTAAGTAAGTTTTGAAATCATAATGTAGAACATTTATATTACAAATATTTAATGAGAGCGTGAAATACTTTTATCCAAGTAAAACTGAGCAATTGGTTGGAATTATATCTTACTATATAGACGTTACTCACAATTACTGCAAATCCTCACTTCAGTCCAAGATGAGGATAGATGTTAAACAAAGTTATTTCGGTCGTCATTCAGATATAAACGAGGAATTTAGAGGGGAGTGGAAAAAGAGGAAGTTTTTGTCGCACCATCTGCTACTTGTAAGTTTGAACACATTACTAAATGGGTCGTTTCATACTACGGAGAACTTAATGTCCGCGTCTCATAAGGTACAGTTTATTCTTCCGCTTTCATTAGAGGACCAAAAACGAAGTGGAAAAGAGAGCTGGGCTTCGACACGTGAAGCAGACTATGCGAACTCTATGCGAACTCGACACGAACTATGCGATCTATGCGAACTATGCGAACTCGACACGCGAAGCAGACTATGTGAAGCAGACTATGCGACTTAAAACAAAGTCGAAACATTGTGAGTTCTTATCACTAAATGTATATTGTTCGCCTATAAAAGGTGGTGAGTCTTTTATTATTTACTTTATTATATATATATATATATATATATATATATATATATATATATATATATATATATATATATATATATATATA
>NNCF01126684.1:327119-338591 GCA_002313205.1 Laupala kohalensis
TTATTATTTGAATCACCCGACGACGACTTAAAACAAAGTCGAAATATTGTGAGTTCTTATCACTAAATATATATTTTTCGTTCATGAAGGATCGTCTTTCATTATTAATTTACTTTTCTTTCATATCATATAGGAGGTACCTTAATCACATTATATAAATCTGCTCATAAATCTATACTAATAAAAGCTAATTATAAGGAATGTCTGCGATAGAAATAGAAATAGAAAAAAGTACTTGATGAATTGATATAAAATTTTGAGGGGCTCTTTTTGAGAATTTTTATAAGTGCCGGGAAAAATGTACTTAATATATATAAAGCACTTGAGTGATAAAACAATAAAACTGTGTTGTTTTCTTGTAGATGTGGAACTTGACCCGCATATCCAGCTTAATGATGTGTCCCTTAGAGATCAGCAGTAATGAGTTGGAAATCTATCTAATGAACGTTTAATATGCGTGGCATAACACTGGAACCAGGATTAAACAAAAGCTATTACGGACAGATTTAATTGACAAAACTTAAAAACAAATCCGTGAATTGACTTTTTATTTTGTGAATTGATTTTTTTGTGACTTTTTATTTTGCCAATTAACAAAAAGGCCGAAGTCATATTACAAAGTTCAGAACAAAACAACTATAAAGTTTCGTATAAATACAATAAAAAGTTATTGAACGTAATTAAGTTGTCAATTCAATTCAATGAGTGTTTGTTCGAGAATAAGCAATATGTAATAGTTACTCATTGCAATTCAATAATTGAGACACTAGAAAATTGTCGTAAATACTTCTGCCACAAAGACCGATTTACAAATACTACAGATTCAATAATTTGCGTCTTCTGTCAATGTTTCTCGAATAAAATATATCAAATATTCTATGAATAAGATAACAGCAGAAAATTCTTTGATTTTCTGATATACATATCTTGTAAATAGTTCTTTTTACAAATGGATTTTATGTTTGTGAACAAAGTGCTGACAGCAGCACGAGTCCTGAAAAACACTCTCTGACTAACGAAGAAAACAACTTGCAAGTTCTTACAGATCTCAATTTGAGGAACACAAAACCTAAGGAGAAACGTTCATGAAATATTTATTTAAACCAGGATTATTTGTTTTAGCAATAGACTTAACGCAACATTTTGTAGTATTAAATTTGAGCTTTTGACTTCCCATGAAAAAATTTAACGGATATTTATTCTTTTTGAAGAAGGACGTAGGAATATTTGATATACCCAAAAAGTTAAGTCCATCAGCGTATTACGGGAAGTGAGAGTTTTCCAAAGCTTTTACCTCATCATATTACACTACATTAAAATCGTAGGATCAAAGTTATATCTGCGGAGGAACATATAAAGCGTTACGCTTTTTACCTGAAACCATATGAAGTGCTGCATATTGTTTAAATCAAAATTGAATAGGCGCATACTAGAATAACCTCAGTAATTTTGAGAAAAAAACTAGTTCTAGACAACGGAATAAATTGCGATAAAAAAATTTAAACGCCACAAGCTATAATTACTATTGTTGCACATTTCTATTAAGGAAAAACATAAATGTGTCTTTAAACAATTTTTTTAAACAATACTTCAAAGTGTCGAACTGAGGCCCTTTTAGCAAGTGATGACTTTTAATTCAAATTATTGAATTAAAAATCATATTTTTGGGATTTTGTTAAATAAAATTAGAGTTGTTTGCTTTTATTCGTGCACATGAATAAAAATGAAGAAATAAAAGGATTTCTCTATTTAAGCAGCGTCGACCAGACGGACTGACTGATCGTCTGACTGACAAATTCATCCATGCAAAACCGAAACTACTAAAGGTAGAAACATGAAATATGGACAGCATGCGACTTTTGTAACGTAAGCACACACTAGAAATGATTTTTAGAAAATCCAATTTCAATGGGGTATTCTGTGGGTTTCCGGTTTCACGCCCTTTTCACTATATCACGAGAACTGCTTGACATGTAATTTTTGAATAATATTTTGCAAAAATTGTTAATTTAAATATCTAGAATCTGGTTTTTGAGTTTTTCGATGTTTAATTTCTCAATAGGTGCGAAGGGGTTAAAATCGATTAGCGCTTAATGTATGATATATTATTTTTGCTATACCCCATGAACTAAAAGGGTATATCAAGTCAATTTTCGTTTAAAAATGTTACTCAACGAAATTTTTAAAAACAATATATATTTTGTTTTAATTAGGGCAAAGCTGTGGGAAAATTTGGGGCGTTGTCCTGAATGACTGGTAAATAATTTTCTATCTGCGTTGATTAAAGATAGAAACCTGATATTTTGATAGGATCAATTTGTATTGCAGACACTCTAAAAAGATTTCTTTGCAGTTTATATTTTAATTTGGGTATAGAAATTTAAGATAAGGTTTCAGATTTTAAAGGGATAAACTGTATTGTTTTTTCGAGATTTTACTGAACATCGCATATTATTTTATACATAGCCACAGTTATTCAATGTGAAACCGACGAATGTAAATCTTAAAAATCAAGTAAATAGACAAGGTGGGAAATGTTGTCAACAACAAATGGTCGCAGTTACTGACTGAAGTCCTTCTAGCACACTTTAAAAATTTCGTGAGCATTTGCCTCCATTTGCCTCCACTATGATGCATGTGCGTTATAGAATGCACACAACTGTTAAGCTATCAGTAAAGGTTTCGTTTTCTACAGAGAACTCAATTTTAATTTTTTACTGACGCCTATTAGCATGTGCCGATTCAATTTGGAAAGAAAGTATGATTCTTTTAAAACACTATGACGGATCATTTCGATTTTATTTAGTTACCATACGTATTTATATCAATTATGTTGGTAGAGATTGATTGCTAAGTAACTACTTTATTCCGAAATCATCTTCTCTCACAGAAAACACGAGTAATACAGGCGTTGTAATTAAAAGTTTGTAGTTTTGATTCACAAGCATTGTTTTTGTCCCGGACTGATTTGTTCATTGTGTTCAATCAAATATTGTTTCTACTTCTCTGTAAATAATATTCTAATACATATTTAATTCTGTAGAAGTAATAAGAGGCAAAGAGTAAAAAACTTCATTCCCTATAACATGAAGTGAGTTAGCGGGAGAATGGTGGTTTCTGTTTCTTTTATGGTATGATTTATGAGAAGACGGCACAAAGCGATGGTGTAGCTATAACACTTCGATAGCGGAGAGAAGTGCCGGGACACAGACCGGTAGTTCCAATTTATAAATTGAGGAAGTAACGTGTCACACGAGGGTGATATCTTCGAATGAATACCGAGGAAAATCCTCTATTCCGAAATAACCACCGACAGCGGTGCTAGCGTCTTCGCTTCCACGATCCCATTGGCTGAGCGGTACAGTATAGGTTCAAACCCTGCTCGGCCGAACTAGGTGAGGTTTTCAGCTGGGATATTCCTCACCTACTCCAGAGAAATGTCGGTTCGGTACCATAACTTCCCTGGCAACCCAACATCTTTCCTTCCCAATTCCCTTTCCCAAGTTTGGTTAGGTGGAAGAGTGGACCTTATCTCCTNCCCAAGTTTGGTTAGGTGGAAGAGTGGACCTTATCTCCTGAACCCCACCAAAAGTCATAAAATAAATAAATTATAACATGCTGAAAACTAGACTGGTTTGCAATATCGAGGGTTTTGGGAAGAGAATCATTGTGTCAAAAGATAGAAAGAGAAAACTGAGCCTCACACAAGTTATCAAAGGGTAGGCAATTTGTATTTTTTCCTTTAATTTATTAACAAACATATTTTTGATGAAGTTAGGATATATTTATAAGCAAGAAAGAAATGAGACTCTGGGAGAAAAGCAAACCCCCCTATTTGGTTGTAGCTTTTTCTCATCCTTCTCAAATTCAGGGAATTGCAATGGATTTTTCTTCATCACCTCCAGATTAATATTGAGTTAGGACCTTACAGTTCTACAGAAACCCACTGCAGTTCGCGTCCGCCCTAAACTGACACGGATTAACAAATGGAAATAAACCAATCCCAAAATAACACACTTTATAAATGGAAACATTCGAAGTATGTTTGAAAAAAACAGTATTTTTTTCCTTCGATAAATGACTTGTCCCATTGTAATAAGAAAAACAGAAATCATAATATGAAATAATCATAATCATAATCACTTGAGAATGGCTGGACCGATTTGGCTGCTTCTTTTTAAAAATGTTCGTAATAGTCAGAATACGGTTTTTAGGGAAGAAAAATTGGAAAATTCGGGATAAACTGAAAGTGCTTTTTTCTATGGGATATTTGTATGAACTCAAGACTATACTCACGATTCGAACCTTGGATAGGCGTAATTCGTTTTTTGTTTTGTTCGTTATGGTCCTGGAAAAGTTTTCAGGAAAAAAATGAGGACGATTACAAAAAAAAGTCGTGTTTCATGAAGCATTGCAATGAACGAAATGGAGATGTCACAGTAAACCAATTGAAACAAAGCATTTTTGTTTTGGTCGTCTATTTGAACATCGATTTTCCAATCGAAATTGAAATGCAAATAAAACACCTTGAGATTCATAGTGATTTCAAATTTAATGGATGTAAATAAATCATTTAGTTGGATGAAATTCTGAGTTAATTCAATCCTGACGTAAATGTTGGAGCAAAACCGCATGGATCCAAGTCGATCACATTCCGAGCACATCACATATTTCTAGCATTTCAGCGGTGAACTGCCGATAGAATTCATCTCGCATGTAAAACTTGCCACTGGTGTACTTCTGAAATTGAATATCCATGACCACAATCGTTAATAGATACAATGATCACTCACCAATACGTTTTTTTTTCTCGTTTTTACTTTGTTTACACATTTAAAATAGCTTTTCACAAATTCACAAAACAAACACAAACAAATTTATTGAAATTTGGACAGGACAACGTCTTTCGGGTCAGCTAATAATATATCAAAATAAGATTTTATTTGTATATCTGTTGCTTATAATATTGAAATCAAAAGGGTTATAGACTTCGTGTTTTTATTTAATGAAGCAGAACCATTAAATTTAAAGTATAGGCGAGATAACAGTTTGATAAATAGTTTGACAATATTTTTCATGAGATATGAAAGTAAACTACTCTGGTCATATCTCCATGTCTTACCATCGTGTCGTATCAGTGTATCTACCAAGAGCTAACTCGCGATTGTGTAAAAAATTGGAAGAGTCCGTAAGGAGTATTGTTAATAATTATTCAGCACTTGCGAATAGAAATTTACGAATTTTTTGGAACTCTATTCCTTTACTACGCAATAAGTGAAATTGTGAAATATTTCAATAATCAGATTGCAATGGTACGCGTAAAATTGTAATTCAATACAACAATAACTACACTCAATCGATATATTAGAGAGTATTCTTTTAGTTTTAATATTTTTGTCTCATTTAGTAAAAATAAATTCTCCTTTTGCCCTTCCGCGTGGTACGCCGTCTTTACACGTTATGGCCTTTTTTTCCATCGGCGGCAGTCCGTCTAGAGACGGCATGGGTTTCTGTTTTAGTAAGCAGGAATCCATACTGAGACGTCATTCCCTTTCTCTTTTCCCGGCGAACCGAGAAGGTGGGTCCTTCGTCATTCTTTTACGGGATCGGGAAAAGAGATTCAGTGCCCGTTCGGGAGGAGTTACCGTGGCAGGTAGAGAACACTGAGGCGGGTACTCTTCCGATATACTGAAATCATGTGCAATGATTTCGCCGGTCTAAATACTTATGTACACATTTTTTTTACCTTACAAAGTTCAGGCGAACTCAATGATCAATTAAATCATTTTATTCTTTCTTCTAGATTTGAAAATAGTTTATATACTCTCCCAGGATGAGATACAACGTTCTTAATTTAGAAAATTGCCTACATGTGAGGGATCCTTATATTAAGAAAATTAAATATTCTCGTGAATTCTATCTTTTAATTAGTAATAAAAATGTGATTATTTTCATTTTGATCTTCAATTTAACAAAAGATTATATATATATATATATATATATATATATATATATATATATATATATATANTAAATAATTAAGAGGTAACAGGGGGAAAAATTAATGAAAAACATAGGGAAATGCAAAATTCGATATAAACATCACACTAATTATGATTCACTAAATCGAACTATGGAAGATCATATCGACACCGCCAAACAAAGATTGGATGTATATGCAAAACGGTTAAAGAAGTATAAAACCAGTTTGGCAAGGAAGAAGGAAAACGCACTGTTTAATAAAAACGAAAAAGAATTTTACAAAAACTTACTGACTAAATGCACAATAGAAGGAGCACCCCCAACCACAGAAAATGTTGAACAATTCTGGTCAGATATATGGTCAACAAGGACCACTCATAACCCAAATCCGTCATGACTACGTGTAGTAGAAAAGGAGGCAGAAAGACTGACAGAGATGGAAAACCCAGTTTTATCAGCGAATGAATTTGGAGAAATAATCTCTAAAACCCACAACTGGAAATGTTCCGGACCGGATAGAATCTAAAATTACTGGATAAAAAAGTTTACGACACTACACCCAGTATTACTTAAAATAATCAATTCCATAATACAACACCCAGAAATATCACCAGAAGAATTATGTACAGGAAACTCCTACCTCAAACCCAAAGATAGTGATACAGAGAATCCCGCCAAATACAGACCAATCACATGTCTCAAAAACTACTACAAACTCATCACAGTCAACATTAGCAAGAAGAAACAACAACACTGCACAAATAACAATATTATTGCAGAAGAGCGGAAAGGAAGCCGACCCAACTCAATGGGATATAAAGAACAACTTTTAATAGATGAAGTCATGATAAATCTTGCTATTCAGAAACAACGAAATATAGCTACAGGATACATAGACTACAGAAAGGCGTACGATATGATACCTCACAGTTGGCTCCTTTACACATTACACCTATACAGAATCCACCCAGTGGTAAAATTTTTTTCGAAAACACTATGACAATGGAGCACCAGACTCATCCTTTCCAACAACAAAAGTAGAAGCGAAGAAAGCAACCAAACCATCAGCAAGACCTCCAATACAACTGAAAACAAAATACACATCAACAGAGGAATATTCCAAGGAGATTCAATCAGTGGATTACTCTTTTGCTTAGCTTTAAACCCTTTCTCCACTATCCTCAAACAACAAGGGAAGAGTTTAGGATTCAATATCAAGAACAGAAATATCGAATGCTGTGTCACACATTTGATGTACATGGATGACATCAAAATTTACGCAAGAAATGCAAAAAGTCTGAAAAACATCTTGAAAATTATAGAAAATTCAGCAATGACAGAATGGAATTTGGAATAGATGAATGTAAATTACAAAACCTTGTTCGTGGTAAAGTTACAGAGAGAACACCGTGCACTACAGTAAAAGCAAGATAATAGAACTAGAACCTTATGAACTGTTCAAATACTCGGGTGTGATGCAAACAAATAGATCAGAAAACACAATAGTCAAAGAACATCATGAGAAGGATGGAAATAACAACAAAAACTCATTTAAATTCACGTAGCCTGACGAAAGCAAAACTCATCAGTCATCCCAATACTAACCTACTCATTTGGGGTAGTGAAGTGGTCAACTACAGATCTGGAAAATTTAGAGAGGAAAATCAGAACCACGATGACAAGCAACAACAAACACCATCCTTAATCAGCATGAGAAAGAATGTTCATTCCACGTAACCAGGGCGAAAGAGGCATCATACCAATCAAAGACCTCCATGAAAGACAAAAGTATATCCTCAATACGTTTTTCCGGAACAAAGCGTATACCTCATCACTACACCAAGCAATTACAACCAGTGATAAAAACTATACACCCTGTCACCTGAATGAGCCTGTACCCCAACCAATACAAAAATATAGAATGACAACCTGGCAAGATATACGGGAACTACCCCAACCAACTGACCAACAGCAAAATAAATAAAATAGAATCAGTTAAGTGGTTAATGAACGGAAAATTATTCCCAGAAACAGAAGGCTTCATAGTATCAATGCAAGACGGAGTCACAGCAACCAGAAACTACAGGAAAATAATCCTGAAAGAAATCGGAATTACAGATTCATGTCGCCGATGTAACCAAACCAAAGAAACTCTCGAGCATATCATTAGTGGTTGCACACAGTTAGCCCAAAATAATTACAAAACTAGACACGACAACATGGGAAAAATAATTCACCTGGAAATTGCAAAGTCACTGAACTTCATTAAGTATCCCATACCAGCAGACCATCTGTATAAACCTCAGCCAGTCCTGCAAGACGATTTGAAGTCAAATATTTTGTACTGGGACAGAAACATTCTCACTGACCTAACAACAATTCACAACAGACCTGATACCATCCTTTGGAAAAGAAAAGAATCAAAAGTGTACCTTATCGATTTTGCTATCGTAAATTACAACAACCTAGAAAAAACAAATAACGACAAAATATCAAAATACCAACAACTAACCTTTGAAGTAAAAAAACTCTGGAATGTTCAAGAAGTGATCTTAGTGCCTGTCATTTTATCTACACTAGGACTAGTACCCCAATCCCTGGTCGACTCCATTAAAAAACTCAAAATCAACACCAATATAATAAGTAGATTGCAACACAGCGTCCTTCTGTCCTCAGCCCACATTACCAGAAAGTTCTTGGACCGGAAATAGATTCTTACTCCCAGCAGAACTTGATTTAATAATCCACTGCTGAAAAAAAACCAACACAAGTTGAGAGAACTAAATAATAATAATAATAATAATAATGTGTATGTGACAAAAAAGAAAAAAAACATAGTAAACCGAAAGAAAATTTCTAAATGGCAAATGTCTGAGACAGGCACAACCACTTATATCCAAAAGAGCGCACTACGTAAATAGACGGCGCACCACGAATGAAAAGAAAATGCTGAGGACGTCTCTAGACGGCTTCCCTCAATAAAAGAAAAATCTGCATGCCGTGTATAGACGGTATGAGCAGGTAGAAAGGAAATATTTCGAACGTCTCCAGACGGTATTCCGCGAACATGACCGATTTTCCTCCTCGCCCCACCTTCCGTAAATCAGGTAAGGGTCACCTTCTGCCGCGACTACACGCGGAAGGGTTAGTATTGTTAGTTATGATATGAACGAAAACGGGAACATCAGAATGATCCCGAATTCATGGTTGGTACTGGACACTGTACTACACAATCACTTAGTGTGTAGGAATGTATGGGCGCAAGTGACATGGTGAGGCGTCTTAGTTATGCGACTCCACCTGACTCAGATGAGAATCTCGTTGCTCGAATATCAGTAGTTCAATTTCAATTTGAATAGGGCGCTTTATTTACAAAAAATATTAATTATTTACAAATGTGTGGCGATGTTTTTTGCCTGTAAGCCTTTCAAGTAAGAGCCTTGGGCTGTACATACAATGCCCTGGTATTCACTCTCATTGAATGGATAATTGCAGTTTTAATTTTGCCCATCTTTGTTTTTGAACTTAAAATTATTGTAATTTTATTTACGTGTGACTTGTATCGTAATAGTATTCTTAACATCCTCTAGTGCTTCTTTAAAATTATTTAATTTAGTTGTAAAGTATCTTTTAAGTATACTGCAACTATCGATTCATTGAGCACCGTTGGGAACCACGAAACAAATATATACTGTACAATTAATATAAACATATTTACAAAAGATACTTAAAAAAGAGAAAGAAATTACAAAGAAATATATAGAAGTTTTGTATAGATTAAAATAAAATACAATTATTTCAATACAAAAAGACATATAATTGACATAATGCTTGGAAAGTCTTCTCAACATGTCTCCACCTGCAACCAAAGGAAAAGTCGAAGCGGTAGAATCACGGTTCATTTGACTCAGTAGTTTCAGCGCATATTGCTCTTTCTCTCATCTCCCTCACATAGCTTACGAACTGACCCAGGGACTACACTACAGACACTCTATTGTCTTTCATTATCGCAATGGCTTAATCTACGTTAATGTGATAGTTTTTGAATGCACCAACTTGGATAAAAGTTTTTGATCTGTTTTCGGACACGTTAGTAAAATGTGAATCCAATCTTCATTTTGTTCGCCGTAATGTGGGCAAATAGAGTCTCGATCTTAATTTCCATCCTCCTAAGCGAAACCATTCGTAACCCGATCGTTTTTTTGATTTGAGACAGTCAATGTATGGTTTTCTGCCCCATTGACCAGCTACTATGGTTTGCACGATAAGTGACCTCTTTTCCAGTCTGTTAGTTTCTATTTTACGACGGTATAAGATATAACAAATTCCACCTATCAGTAGTTTGCTGCACGTGAGCGTGAAATACCTGGCATCTTTGAAATACGCCAATCACTCCTCCGACGCTGTCAAGCATGTATCACTGTTGGTGGACGCAATTTCGACCAGTTATTGTAGACATTCCAGTTTTCAACAAGACAGTCAATAAACACTTCAATAATCGATATTCGCGACACTTGAGCCCACTGGCGAATCTATGGGGGGGGGGNCTCCCATTGGACCTGAACTTTCAACAGATATAACTTTAATTGATAAAAAAACATGACTTGTGTTACCAGATTTTTCGCGCATTAAATTTATATGTTATGGGCAAATGTAATACAATTTTTTATTATAATTTTTCCGTATTACATGCACTGGTTGAAGCGACTCGCGACTCTAGGCGTGTTCCATGCAGCCTAAAGTCCGCAATACTTGTACAAGCGATACAACGCAAGCACATTGCCTACAATACACGGCTAGCCTCGTACGTTATTAATGAATTATGAGAAGGTAGTAGGCGACGTCTTTCTTTACGGGACTTTTGCCTGCTACACAGAGGATGGGACAGTCTTCAGACGTTCCAAATGCTTCATGTCATCTATAGACGGCTTCTTTTCTACATGCTTCATGTCATCTATAGACGGCATGCGAATTTCTATTCATTTACGGGATTCCGTTTTTCCTTCCATACGTTGTGTAATCTTTAAGTGCGTTGTAAGCTGTTTGCTCTCAGTAGTAGAGCCTTTATTTATTGCTATTGGTTTAAGAAGTTGACCTCTTCGAGACAGTCGTTTTAAAGAATATAGCCTAACTCTTGATTGGGGCTTTAAATTTTAACATCCGTATATCAGTTGTTTGTTCATTATGTCTAGATTAAAACATATTTTCGTAAATTATTTGATTTGTATGTTTATAAAATCCTGATTTGGTCACGAAATCCTTATCCTGTAATATGTTTTTTCCACATAAATTAATAATTAATAAATTTGGTCACCATTTAATAAATTGTTAATTATCTATTTGATGAGTCGATGTATTATATGAAAATAAAAAATATATTTAACATTTATAATAATATTTATAGTATTTGAGTTGTAAAAATATAATTTTCAACCAGATCCTTCTCCAGTTCTATTGCCCTTTTCGAATTCAAATTTAGCCCCCTCCCCT
>NNCF01126684.1:338824-358391 GCA_002313205.1 Laupala kohalensis
CACCCACTCAGGAGACGCTGCGTTGAATATCCACTTACCCTCGGTCCATGGAGCCCGTTGTGCATCTCGATATAGAGTTCCCATCGATAGCATAGAAGAGAGTGTTCGAAGTGGGGTTACTCTCACAGCTACTTTTTCCTATTCCACCTGAGCGCGCCGTCTCCCACCCGCTTGGGGAAAGTTCAGAATTTCGATAATTTGTATGTCAGTAATTACTTCTGCATCGGGCATATTCAATATTCCAACTGCAATTACATTTAGAATAAGCTATGAAATAATTAACGTATTAATTAAAACATGTCAATAAGTTACACAGTTTATTAAGCTCATTTTGGGAGCAAGCGGAACGAATTGGGTCGCTGTTATTAGGAAACGCCCACATTTACAACGCATCCCAGTGATTTCGATCCAGTTTGTCGATTGTATTCGAAAGTTTGTCAATGGAATTTGATTAATAGATGTTGCTTTAGTTCGACTAAATTGTTCCTAAAAAAGGAAATGTTCGACATTATTTAATAAAATAAATAATTAAAATCTTACGACCTTTTATGGACTTTGAATAATATTTCTATTTTCTTCGAAGAGCTCACCACGTTTCGACTTGGATTAAAGTCGTCGTCAGGTGACGAAACGTGAGCTCTTCGAAGAAAATAGAAATATTATTCAAAGTCCATAAAAGGTCGTAAGATTTTAATTATTTATTTCATTAGATTATATAATGGACGTTAATTGTAGTATTAGTTCAACATTATTTTTTAATTCTCTTAAATATCATAGATATCGAAAGTAGCTGTATATAAGGTATGGCGACATTCATACATTCATATTTTATTTTGTCCCGGAGACAGCGTGAATGACTAGGAAAGCTGTAAGAAAAATTACTCTTAATCAAGTGATCGTTGACTATCGATACCGACAAATTACAATAATTTTATCAAATAAAACTATTTAAATTACACTTAACGTTTTTATTAATTGATATATCTGTCGTGAAATCTTCATTGTCAACCATGGTATTGAGGTACAAATTACTGGGAGGATTGAAAAGTTACATTAAAATAACTTCCCAAAAACGCGTGAATACAAAATACACTCTTCAGGATGAGTGTGTCATTTACGACGTATGTGTAGTACATATTTTCCAAAACATACAAAAAGAAGCATGTATTGAAAATAAATTTCAAAGTGAAATATAGGCAACGCATGTTGCTGTTCAATAGGACTTATTGAAACGTTGAAATAAATTTATAATTCTGCTTTGATTTCCAATGTGGGAAAGGGTATGAAATTAATTATATGAAAAAGCTTTTATGTGTATACGCATTATATTAGGTCGTATTTGCAAAGTTGCGAAGCATTTCACGCTCATCACCAGTAATCGGAATAAATCAGAATGCCTCTTACTCAAATTTACACATAATTAATTCGTGTTACATGGAAGCATCTGTTAGTCGACGAGTACATTGTTACTGCTGGGAGGGAGGTCAAATATCGTTTCGACGCCGTTCTTGAGACAGCTTCGGCATCCTGTGTTGTATCGCCTATCGGCGGAAGCAGCCCTGAATCGCGAAGTACGAACAGGACAGGAAGGAAGCGAGCGAAGCGCAGCGGAGAAGAAGAGAAGCAGACGGAGAGCGAGGGTTGGGCTTCCACGAACGGGAAACAAAGGACGCATCGACGACTCGTAGCGAGCGTGGGGGGGTAAGAACCGCAAACTGAAGCGTTGATGCGGGCAATCGTAGTCGAGAACGCGACGTGCCACCAAGGACCGTCTCTCGCGTTTGCCGCGAGCCGGTTTAATACGCTGCAATTGTGATTGCAAATTCGCCGCTAGGTCGCCGCGGCAGATGAATTCGATTTGACGCTGTGGGCGGCTACGTCCATCTCCTTCCCGTACCGCTCGGTTCCCATTATCTGCGCCCACGTCGCGTCTTCTCGTCCGCGATCGCTTGTGTAGCTTCGGATGACAGTCGTCTCTGAAGTACGCAGATTACTGCGCGACGCCCAGCCAATCGGCGCAGGTCGCGTTCCGTAAGCGGCTTACCAGGAGCGCGTTTCCAGAATCAATTTTCTTTAGCTGGCCTCTTGTTCAAGGCCCGATACCGTGCTCGGGAAAGAGTCTTTCATGCGTTACACGGCTCGTGCTTCACGGTATTCCTCTCCACAATAAGAAGTCGAGTTTCATCACTATTGCTCGGAGCTTATGATTTACGAACTGGCCGCTCTTCGGGCTTGACTCGAGCGTCGTGTTTTCGGAAGACGAGCTCGGGGGAATGCAAATAGCGGCGGAGGTATAGAGTACATTCAATTGTGTAGATTAGATTCCCAAATGCGTGACTATTCACGCATTTGTTACCTGGGTCCGTTTGTGTGTTCCGCAGAAAATAAAGAGAGGATTGTTCCGGATAATGAACGCAAATTCCTCGAAATTTTACTCCAGATACATTGTGTCGAGTCTACGAGAGACATGTTTCATTTTCCACTTCGGAAACCAATGGTCGATGTGTTTCACACTACTTTGCGTATGACATCGTAGTTGCGCAGGAATCTGTTAGATTACACGAGTATGATGGAGAGTGTCATTTGGTTTTCTATTCGCTTACTTCAGAATTCGTTTATTTTTTCCCGTTTATATTATTAACGAATTCTCTCAAAGTTCAATGTGCACATTACGCTATAAAATTGCCCCACATGTATCTAGTGTGGTTCACAAAATATCAGTAATTATTTATTACATGTTACAAATATATGGTGAGTTTATATAAAAATAGCAATAAGAAAATTGTGAATTTGTGTTTTGTATTTTGAGATGAAAACGTCTCGAACTAGTAAATTCATCTCTTCATTTGTGATTAAGAAAACACGAAATTTATAATAGATCAGGTCTTATCGACCATATGTTTTGCCAGAAGAAAAGTCCTCGGCAATATAAATGTCAAACAGAAGCCATGCGTTCTTACTCACATAAATTCCATAAGAGTCATTCTATTTGTGATCTGTAAAAAATCGATTATCTTAGAATTGGCTAAAAACTTGTATTTCAGTTCATTTCCGTTAAAAACTCTCATAGGCCTCATTTATTCCATAATGTTATTCTTGGTTCTCAATAAATTACACAGAGTCCGTTTCATGCAAAGTGCACTGAACGCGAAATAATAAAATATATACTTACACTAAAATAAATGATCTCATTTCCACCCAAAGATTTTGAATGTCCATTTTATATCGACAATCCATAAAATTCATTACTTTTATTAAGAAATGCCATTTTAAGGTCACAACAAAAAATACTAACTTTTATGAAAAAATTCAATTCCCAAAATGCACAATGGATTTTTGTCTTAAACTTGAAATTGTGGTCACTTAAAATTTTAGAAATTGTAATTCATAATTGACAAAGATAAAGTAAAAAATTATGTTTATTTTCGCAAGTTTTTTAGTTTGTAGATAATCTTATTTATACAAAATGTACAAACAAAATTAATTAAATTTGTTCATTTTTTGCAAGGGGTATTGAAATAGAATGGTAAGTTCTATTATATTATGAATTATTAAATTTTACAAATTTAGATTTATACGCCGCAAAATCGTTTCCTATATTTTTAAAGTTCTGGACGGGTGGTTCGGGTCTATAAGTGTGTAATATTTATTAATACGTCTTTGTGTGGCCCGCGTAGTGCTTAGACGGATAGACCAACAGCTCCGAAATTCAGCGTTTTACATAAGGACACCGAGAATACTACCAAGCAATTTTTTTCAAAATTCCATTTAGATTTTATAAAATTTATTAAAAAAACATTTAGTTCGCGGAGCGCAGAAACCCTTTCTGCCTGTCCGTGAGACCTCTTATCAATCCAGAACCACTAACCTGATTTACGTGATTCATTTTTTAATTAATTGATATGTACTCTGAAAATATTTAAGTATATGTTTGTTACGTTAGGAAACACTAATAACAGGCAATGACGATATTATTTAACCATGTCGAAAAGAAATCAACCTTCGGAGAGATATTCGTATACTCTGCCTAAAGGGTTAGAGATAGGTGACAACAATGAGTGGCAATATTGTTCTTTTTGACTCCAAATTAACCTGGAAAGTGCACATAAATGCAATTGCATTAGCAGTTAAGAAAAAATTATCAAAATTATATCTATTATTTATATTGAAACACTTCTCTGAGAATTGACACGGCCTTATTCATATTCAAAGCCATTAAAGTCCATCAATGACGTATGCCTGTCCTGTGTGGGGAGGGGCAGCCGAACACACTTTTAAAACACTACAAATCATCCTAAACAAAACTTAAAAGATGTGCTCTGAAGGCTTCTCAGTTCGTATCCAATGAGCAGATCCTTAGAGAACTTAACATTGAACCATTAAGAGAATGTATTAGTAAATTGGCCATGACATTCTACTTGAGTCTCCCAAGCTCTCCTCCTTCCCAAACATTTAATTTAGGAAAGTTAATATCCCGATTTCCTAAAGACATTTTCAAACCTCCGTAACTTATAAAAAATGATATAACAAATAAGTGGAACATATGCAAAATCAATATTATTTGTTTTAATGAGTATTTATACTAGTTCTCTGGAGGTGTCCCATTAGATGTCCTCACACGAATGTTCTTACTGTCATATGTATACTTGTATTTTAATTTTAGTTCTTATTTATGTGTTATTGTGAGATCTTGTATACGTTAAGTATTTAAAGAGACGTTATAAACCAGATCACCTCTGATCCTGGTTTGCAAAATAAAAAAATAAATAAAAAATAACATTTTAGACGGCGTGGTCGTCATCATAGTGCATGTACAAATGTCTACGAACATTTCTCGCTGGAAAATGCCATAAATAATGCATTTAAAGCCATAAATAAGGCGAAATAGGAAGGTTCCATTCATTTTAAAATCAGAATATGGACGTCCAGACAGATAAGATTCAAGTTAAGAATGCTTTCAAAATTTTCAATAGATTTTTGCGAAACATTCTCTGACGACCTGTTGTCACACTTTTATGAATCAGTATACAAATACTTTTAACTATTATAATAAATAATTGAATAGAAATGAATAATGCTTAAGTACGTAAAGTCATAAATAAAAAGATTATGTTAAGAAGGGATCCTAGATGTACAGTTGGACTTCTACTCGCAATAGACATAATTTTGATCATCCTAGAGTGTCAACCACGTTTTGCCAAAAAAGACCATAACAATTTCCTCCCCCAAGACATAAAATATATGATTAAATTGAATCTCCTCAAAGCCGCTTACTGCACCAGTGCTGCCACAACGTAAAACAATTTATTGATTTTAATAAAAGCTAAATTCGTCTTGTACTTTATCATGCCATTGTTGTTGTAATTTCAAAATAACTGGTAATAATTTCAAAACTATTTTCCAGCAGTCTTGTTTTGTCTTTTATTCTTATAGTTTTAGTTTTATACGTACTCAACCTTGGCAGGGTTGTGTACATTAATTCTGCAGCCCCCTCCTGGCCCGGGTTTTTTCTTCGGGCCCCGGGGTTTTTTTATACAGGCTCTGTAGACGAATAATAATAAATCTCAAAGAGTTATTTTAATAATTCCGATTAACAAACAATTGTTTTCGAATAATCTATAGTTCATAATAATAACGTACTTATGAAATTTTTTTGTTTTTTTTAATTCAAATTTGTTGGTATTCTGTTAATATTATAACACGTACAGAACTACTTTTATTCTTATCTTAGGAGTGTACAACTCAAATGTTAAATCCACCTCTGTTTACGGTTTTTTATTGGAATCAATGGGATGGTCCCTCGCTTGCTTCCGGAGAACAAATTAGTTTATTGTCTTCCACGTGATCATACGCAGTTTGTAAGTGCTTTTTTCACAATAAATTTATTGATTTAATTTACTTCCTTAACACTTTTTCTAGGTTATATTCTTTGTCAATTTTGACTAGACAGAATATAATGAAATACAAGAAACCCATAGATGGAGGTGTAATAATTATCATATGATTTGATTTTACAAGTATGTACCTGAACTTGCGCAGCCATCACTGCAATGTGATGAATAAAGAAACTATGTGAAAAAATATCTTCACCTGTTATAAATCATAAAGAAGAATTTAAATATAACATAAGAAAACACGAGCAAAACCAGGGTGGGTTGGTAATTAATCGAATGAAACCTATTCAATAATAGAAAATTCCCGCATAATAAAGGCAAAGTTCCCGTGAAAGTGAAGGTCACCATTGCGATGCTTTGGGTGTTGAAGTCCAATGTTTATAATGTTTACTAAAACCTAATATATTGACTATTGTATTTTGATGGTTATTGACAGTAATATTTTCATTAGAAATTGATGAAAACACGTAGATATGCTTATATATGTGAAAATTGTGTATTAAATAAAGTACAGTAGGCAATTCACACCCACCTATCTTTGAATCCATTTTTCTGTAAATACTGTTGAAACGAGAAAAAAAATCAATTTGGTAGAAAGATATTGCATAATTTTATGAACTGAAAAATATTAGTAGTGAAGTGCAACTATTTACAATTTCTATTTATTAAAAAATACCTTTTTAAAACATTGTCTTGGACGTTCTTAAAAATACTGAGTTTATTACTGCTCGTTCTATAAAAGAGGTGCAGGATGCCAAAAAAATCATGAGGAATGTAAATCTTATGAAACATAAAAGTTACATAGAAATCTCTTTCTTCGAATACAAAATGTATGTATGTAACAAATCAAAATTCAACTTTAAAATATTACAATTCTTAACACACGTAACTTAACTTGTAATTTCTGCCATATTCGCTTTTAACTTTTTTTTTTAAAGTTCTGACATTTTTATTGATAAAAAGTAACAGCATAATGACTTTTTTTAATAAAATATAAGATTATGTTAAAATCAACCACGGACATTACGAAAGGACATGGGGAATAACACCCTAAACCTATCATTAATGACTATGGTCGTACTTGAGATAATATTGCCAGATCTCATGTTATTAAAAAGAAATCATTAAGTTTATGTTTCACTTTACAGATAAAAGAATGATTTACTTTATTTCTTTATTACTACATATTTATTATATTTTCCCATGGTATAAAAACACCCGCGCATTGGTCAATAGCGTCCATGAAACCTAATCAAGGTTATGTCACGAAACACTCGTGAGAACTCCATCTAGCAGAGATTCCGAGAACCACGAACAAGAGTCGTCATGGCAACGGACATAAACAATTCTACGAAGACAGCATAACAGTGAACATTGCAAACACAAGCATATGAATGTATAATGATGTGACAAGAAACAAGATAATGAATACATGTAGTTAATTACAGGTGGTGTTGTCATATGTCTTCTGCGGGGGGTGGCCTACCGCTACCCATTCCAGACTGCACGCTGCAACACCCACACATAGGCTGCTATAACCCGTGGAAAAGATTATCTCAGGAATATCGTGTGTCCTATCGGTCAAAGATCAGATAAAGCCCGCCGTCCCAGCTGGTATATCAAATTCTGTCGGTTCAGCGATGGCCTACTTCATTTATGGAAAATGTATTTATCAATATTTTAAACAAACAAAATAATCTCCATGTAAATGGTTGTAATTTTATAAATGCTTCAGTTTTTGTTTCATTTTAATCGGACTTTTACATTAATTAAAGGTTATAAAATTATTTGACTTTATTCTAATGTAATAATACGATAATTTACGTTCCAAATTTGGTTCATTCCCACAAACGCTCATCTGCATGCTTTGAAAAAACATTTTATTCACGACATAGAAGCTGGAAACTTATTTAACATAACATAGCGTGGTGTCACTGTAATTTTCTGCAAAGCTAAAATGTGTTCCTAGCTAGTTCAGAAAAATAAAATGTACTTACATATTAGTTACGAGTAAAAGTATATATGCTTATCAAATAAATGATGAAATAAAAAAAATTATGACAAACTTGCTTTTTAATGATTTTAATCAGAAAACTAATAGATTCCATGAAAAATAATTCAACTTTTATTTAGTTCAGTCAGTATTCTTGGCAATATGTCAATCTCCAAACGTAACATGTAAGAAGATATGTCAAAATATTGATGGAACAGAAACTGAGGGGACGGGAGCAAACGGAGTAGTTAATAATAATAATGATTTTATTGTCAAAAACTCAGATACAGATTATTTAGCGTTTATTTGAATTTTCACGTTTGGTGACTTGTGGAAAAGAGCTATTTGAGCTGCATTACATAAAAACATTTAATGATAATGTTGAAACAAATCTCAGAGACATGTATTCAGAAATAAGGAGAAGCAGGTTTGTTTCGGCATAAAAAAATCAATGTTAGACCTCTGACATCTGATGATGATCAAAACACTTTATTGTGTTAAAATTCAGGTCCACTATGCATGGAGGAAAATACATTAATTTATAAAACTTAATTCCCCATAAAAATCTACAACATTTTATAGTAAATTGTAATATTCCCCCTGTATTTATTCATGATTTCAACTCGTGAATTTAAATTAACTTAATTCTAAATTAGAATTCAGTATAGAATTCAACTACTACCTTATTATTAACAATTTTGAAAAGAACGAACAACGCCCAAAGAATACTCCTTTCCTTTTACTCCTCGATGGAAAACTGACACGTGTAGGATGTTATTTCACCGTTCACCCTCTTTCCCCGATTGTGTGCGAACGGACTAATGTGAGCGGCAGCGTCCATACATAAGATTCTGCTGACACGAGTAGAACGTCCACGTAAGAAAGATTCCGCAATCTCGCAATGCTGGCATTGGCTTCTCAACTTTCTCATGGTCTTTTTTGCTCCTCCCTCTTTAGCTTTCTTTTGCTACGAGGAGAATAGTAAGATATTAATAACTGGGGGGCAATCTTAATAACGACTGTATCTAAAACTTGTGCTGCCAAATAAGTAATGAAATGTAGTGTGCATATACAAGCATTTTCTTAGCAAGCTTACATTGTAGAAAAATATAAAGAAATTCGATGTGCCGCATCTTGTTGCGGCCATCATGACTCGTTTGTTCATTTCAAACGTGAGAGCGAGCGATCTGCTCGTAAACATCCAGGGACCGGTGAATTTGTTTTGAAAGTGTAAGAAGATTTTAAGTGCGTTAATTAAAACATTGTTTGATATATATATATATATATATAATCTAGATTCATTAATTGAAGTATAGATGTACATGCTGGGATTGGAGAACTAGTTCTTGGTCTTTCAACGAAGTGACATTATGTAACGAAAAGAGAATATTAACCCTATTTTAGGAAACATAATTGGAATATTGAGAATTTCGTTCATTTAGATTCTTAAAGCATTGATTGTAATGACTGACGGCAGCAAAGAAGTTTTGAGATAAGTTGTTTTGAAACCTTGTGTAACAAAAAAATACCAGTATTCCTAGGGGAAAAATCATGAAACCGTTCCAGTTCATCACATGAGAGTATGTTAAAAGCAATTAATGAGTATTACCACGTCGTTGTTGCTGGTTATACCAAATTTAAAAGAATATACAAATTCGTCTGGATATCGTACGCTATTCATTACCGTATAAGTCAGATAATAATTTGGTGCTTAGACTACATTAATTATGAGTATTGATAGCTATATCGGTTTTGTACCTATCCAATCAAAAGAAATGAATCAACAACAATATTTTCTAGTTTTGTTTGTTTTAATTTGTTGTTTATTTATAACGCCAGGTACTACATACATATTTGAAAAAAGCAGGCGAAGAGTGATTTGTGGCTTTTATTTATCAATTATCCAAATTTTTTATTTGCCCATTTCAGTTTGAAAAAAAAGAGGGAACCATCAGATAATAAAATAATGAACCGTTTAAACTCTATATTTAATGATACTGTTCATGAATTAATAAGAATTTGCTATTAAAGAGCACGAAAGTGTGTGAGGCTTTAATTTTTTAAAATATCCTTGGATATCTTGTGTGAAACATTGAAATTTTAAGCGTTACCATTTATCATAAAATATGCTCATTTATTACTCATAATTACCATGATGTTATTTTCAATATTTCTTATGATGTGCAAGTACCTACAAGTATGTAAAGTGATTTGGTATTTGAGGATAATATTCAGTTTGTTATTAAATTATGGGTTATTTAATAATATTCTTGTCATGACAAACTGGCTATAAGGTAATACTTAATTATGACCTAAGTTACTGAAGAGAAAATGTAAATTAATATAGCAAAATAATATATCTCACTTGCCTCTGGATTTATTATATTATAATATAAATACGTATTGATATAATTATTAAAAATATATTTTTTATCTTAAACGATAATCAGTTTTATTTACTCATTAGGAACCGTATTTCAGGAGTGTTTTGGTAAATAAAAAAGTTCCTACTTTCATATAAGTTAACCAGTGTAAATAACGTTAAATAAATTTACATTTTATGTTGTGAAGTCAATTGTTAAAATGTTTTTTTTATAAATATGCATTTATGCTAAAAATCTGGTTAGCTTGTGTTAAGATTTGTATCAAATGCATTTCTATTCGAAGACCTTATGAAAAGCATAGGATGCAAATAAAAGCAAGATGATTTTGGTTTCTTCTCATGTTATTTCAGTTGTTATTGCATAAATGTTCCTTTATTTGTGGTCTCTAAAAACAATCTGTGTCCTGTCATTTTGTATTGCTAGCCAACTGTTTATCCAGAGGTCTTTAAAAGGAAATAAAATTCAAAAGAAAAATTATACTAACTGATTAATGTGGAACATTGATGATTCATGAATGTTTTGAATGCTGAGTCCAAAAGTATTCTGAATTGTAAGTATGAAGCTGTACACTTCTTTCCATTAATTTATCTTCGGAGACGCGAAGTGTTCGAAATTGTTGTTAATTAATGTGACTTGATTGAAGTGATATATTTCCATCAGACTTGGAAATAACAATTTTCCAAGTATAAGATGGGAAGTATATGTTACGAACTATCTCAAACTCACGACTTGACTATATTGATATCAGATAGAGGTCGTAAGTATACGTAATCACAACATCTCTGAAGATTTTCTGTGATGCGAATGATTGTAATAATGTTTGATTCATTTTAACAACACAATTACGGTAAAAACGTGTTCAGTATTTATAAAATTAATATTATAAATTCTTGAATCGTGAAAAGTAATTATACCAATTCATTTTAAATAAGTTTTTATGCACCATACAGCATAGGAAGTATGTCGTAAAAGTTGGTTGTGCTCGAGAAATAAGTTGGAAACATTCGTGCAGGACTACGATACTTCTTGCGATGCAAATATGTTTTTATATTTATTTTCGAAATAACTTAATACAGTTTTTCCGCAGTTTTGTAGTAATCTTCATTGATGTTGTGATCACGTATTCTTGCGACCTCTATCTGATATCACTATAGCCAGGTCGCGAGTTTGAGATAGTTCGTAACATATACTTGGCCCCTTATACTTCGAAAATTGTAATTTCTATGTCCGTTGGAAATATTGTTTAGACACATAAAATGTGATGAACTTAGAGACTTGTTTTCTCAACGAACTCTAAATTATAACATCCGAAATCTCAGATCTCTGGTAGAGCACTGCACTAACAAAAATTTCTGTTATAATGCGTCTAGCAATAGATTAAAAAGGACTTAAGAGTTCACTATCCAATAAGCCACATATGAATAATAATTCTATTCATATTATTCTTTTGAAGAACATTATGAATCACTTGTTTTTTATTTTTTCTGTACCTCCTGGATTTTATTATGTATGTTATATTATTATCTGTACCGCATATGTATTAAAAATAATGATAAAACTGTTTTATTTTCTGGTTAGGCTCAAGCCATAAGACCTGCTTTTCCGCCTTACCACCGTCAATAAACACACAATAATCATACATACATAAATAAGAATACGAACATAAATGTATGCATTCATGAAGATATACATAAATTATAACAAAAAATAGGAGAACTATGTAACTACTCTACTATAGGGTATGAAACTAGGGATCATCCGGGTATATACTTTATACAATTGAGGAAAATCCAGAAAAAAACTCAATTAGGAGGACTAGTGAAGAACGAACAAATATGAGATAATATACTATAAAGTGTGTGATTCATGATAATTAAATAAAATGCACAATACATCAATTGCAAGATAATATTACAACATATTGAGAAGTCTATTACATTACTTTTTAAATTACAACAGTAAAACTTTCAAATTTCTGACTAAGTTTTCATAATATCATAATTATAAATTATCACATCATTTTAATACAGTTTTATAATAACATTAAACATATTTAAATTTACTATAGTACAGTAGTAATTGTAACAAATATATATATATATATATATATATATATATATATATATATATATATATATATATATATATAATAAGATTACAATTTAATATTAGATCTAAATAAATAAATTATATTGCATAATACCTGTTTAATAGTTTTAATCCGTATTCTGGTTAGATATTGATATAAAATGTGTATTAATATAAAATTCAAAATAATTTAACTACATAACATAATAATTTCTATAATTAAAAATGACAACAAGTTACAGCTACTTTATCATGGGAGGTTTATAGAATTTCTAACTTAATTCAGAATTGTAAGGGGTATCCTTTTATTTTCAAGGACAGCTCGTTGATCTAACAACAATTAACAATAATAATAATAAATTTATGGTCAAAAGAACTGTTACAAACTGCGTATGACCACGTGGAAGACAATAAACAAATTTACACTCTGGGAGCAAGCAAGGGACCATCCCATCCATTCCGATCGAGAGCCTAAAAGCAGAGATTGATTTAACTTTTTAGCACACTCCTAAAATAAGAAGAAAAATAGTTCCATACGTGTTAAGAATCTTTAACGTAAACAATAAGCAATCTCCTGATATCGATTTTGTTAAACTACGATACCCGGTACCATTAATAATAAGTTCATGCTCGCAAAATATGTTATTAAAACAACCATTGTTTTATGTTATTAAAGTGTATATAGCGTACTAATAATGAAACTCTACGGAAAAGTCTTAAAAATATTTTTATATATTTTACAAGAATACATGAACTCGTTTCGGTGGAGAGTCAACGGCGAGGCTCTCTAGTTTCACTGTAAAACTTGACCGATTCTGACGATCGACTTTATTGCTTCAGGACTGTTGTGTACGAGCTACGGGAGTTGAGATGGATGATGCAGTGGCAGCACACCTGCGACCGTAGCACGAGGACCCGGATTCGAATCCTTGTCTGTCGCTATTTTCACCTGGCCGCAGACAGTGCAAACTACTCGTGGAGAGAGTACTGGGAAGTTGTGAGTTAAAAATGACTGTTTCATTTTTTCATCGTATTACAGCCCTTAGCAAGTTTTTTCAATGTAATGTTCAATTAAATGTAAAATTCAGTGAGTGGTATATCATCTTTTTGTTTCAATTCACCGCATTTTCCCACAATGGTTACTTTGTAAGAATATTCATAAAAAAATTATTTACTTGGTTTTTTAGCAGTGGTACGAATGATATATTTTGAAAGAAACAGACCAATAAGCGACAATTTTCTTCTGAGTATCCCACTCATAACATTACACTGAAAAAAGTTGTAATGTCACAAGTGGAATACTCAGGTGAAAATAGTCTCTTATCGGTCTGTTTCTTTCAAAATATATCATTTGTTCAGTAAGTTTAAAACTTTGGATTTTGTTTCTTGAAAATATCAAATTAATCCACTGCTAAAATACCAAGTAAATAAATTTTTAAATGATTATTCTTACAAAGTAACCATTGTGGGAAAAGGTGGTGAATTTTGAGAAGATGGTAAGTAGCTTAGATAGGAGTTTGAATCGACTGTCTGCTTAAGACGTCTAGAACCCTTAGGGTATTATTAATCCGCTTATCATCGTAACGGCGGATACACTAGCTTCGTAACTTCGTTGGCATCAGCTTCAGCAACACAAAGCTCTACCTGCCATACTCCTGTCACGTCTTAAGCTCTCAAATTTACGGGACCGCAAGGCAATGATTAAAATAATAATAAATTTATTGTCAAAAAACAGTACAGACTGCGTATGACCACGTGGAGGACAATAAACTAATTTACTCTCCGGAAGCAAGCAAGGGACCATCCCATCAATTCCGATCAAGGGCCCTAAGGCAGAGGCGGATTCAAAAATTTCAGCAAAAGTTCCTAGATAAGATAAAAAGTTNGTCAAACTTTCACAAATATATTGTGAAACTTCTATTGTCAATACCACACGTACATCATTTATTGTATTAATCAACAATATTGGTTTGTATCACTCGAGGCCTCGTTTGAGTGGCAGTTTCCAAATGCGTAAATTGTATAATACAAAGTTATCTTAATAATTATAGCCAGCAAATTGTTAGATACGCACATTTTAAGTTTCTGGATTGTTCCACCGAAATGTTCTTGAAATACAGGTAAGAGATGTAGTGTAACAGTTATGAATGTAGGAGAAGTCTAGTGATATTTTTGATTATTTGTGTCCAACTCTCTCTCTATAAAGGTATTTATAGATCTACGGCGATCTTTTAGAATAATTAAGAAATAGAAGCGTGCAAAATGATAATTCCAAGAAAGTAAGTACGTAAGTTAAACACCAAATTAAAATGTACGGAGTTATAAAAGTACGAATAGTGAAGTGAGCACCGTAAGTAAGCAGAAGGAGCTTTGAAAGTATTTGCTGCATCGGAACGACTTCGGGTTCAGTTCCCGGCGGGTCCAAAAAAAATTCGTTAGCTTTTCACTTCAATGCACTAGTTCATATAGCTCTGACAATTGAAAAGCGAACCTTTCTTCTTCTATCCACCTCCTACTTCTCCTAGTATCACTAATTATTTATTAGTAACTACTCCTGCTAACATCTCCAAGTGGGCCAAAAGGTTAGTAATCCCAGCTAACCGGCCTACCTCACTAACAATTGCCCCTACCATCCACCTCCTATCGCTACATATAGGTAAGCTTCAGTAGCACGCTACATTTCCCATTTACAAATACTACAAAGAAAAAAGACACTTCCTGCCCCCAAGCAAAGTTTCAGTGCCAATCATGTTTTAGTATTTGTCAGATGCGTCCATCCCTGCAAAACCATTACACGCTGGTGACCAGGGAAGACGCAGGTTTCGGCGACATGACGTGTAGAAGTCTACTTTTTTTGGGTGTGTGTGTGTGAGGGGGGTTTCCTGCTGAAGCGAGGATTCACAAATACTCTAAGTGCAGCTTTCTAGAAAGTAGGCGTGACTAATTATATTTTCATACTATGTCAGAGTAAATGAGACAGTTTATGTACATTTCCTTCGCGAGGCTCTTCATAAACAAATAAGATATTTTAAGACTAAGGTAAATATTACGATTAATATGATATATTATCTGCCATAGTTTACTCTATTGGAAAGTTTTTCACATCTTTTCTCGACCGCATCAAGTAAATCATTTTGGTGGAGACTTTCCTCGAAAAATCCAAAAAAAGGAAACACGTTTCTTGTCCATAGATCGTTTGGAGATGGATCGGACTTAAATAGAAAAACTAATAATAGGGTTAAAAAGGTGTTTTTTGTTTTTTTTGTGGGGCTTTAGGGCTCGTCAACAGCGAGGTCATTAGAGCCCTTAAAACTTGTACAGGTAGGGAAAATGCAGTTACGCACTAGGGAGAGCCAACATGACTCTCCCCGCGTGTGGGACTCGCCGAAAGACTCAGCCATACCCACTAAAAACCCTCCTGCATTACAACTCAAAACAGAAATTCCATCATATCTAAAAACACTTTCCTAAAAACCATAAAAAAAAAAAAAGAAGAGGAAAGAGGAAAATGAAAGATACCCTAGCCCTAATAGCGTCGGGATCGAAAAGAACAAGAGGTGACCAAGGGAGGTCAGAAAAGAGAAAGGAAGGAGCATGGCACAAGTAAGTGGAAGTAATGCCAGACTCAGCTCGGGGCCCCGTGTTCGCCAAACACGTACTTACTAGATGTAAGTCCCCTGGAAAAAAAAAGGTGGTGTGGCATAATACCTCATTTTCAAAATTTCTTGATAGCAAAATAGTAAAAAAGATCAAAATTAGGCAGGGCAATGAAGAATATTGGGTAAGAAAATTGAATTTTCAGTTCAATATTTCCATTATAATAGGTATATTGAGACGGAGAATTTAGCGACAGAAATTGCTGAGTACGGATATAGAGATGTTATTGGAAAATGCATAGAATACATTGTTTACTGAATACTAAATGGGAATAATCCAAATGAACCGCAGATTGATTTGCTAGCCTCAAACCAGAGACGTTGCAATCTATTTATCGAATTTAGTTCTTTTTATTGAATTTATTGGGCAGAGAGCTTAATGGAGCTGTGAGAGAGGTGTGATAGAGGAATGCATAATTGTTTGTATTTAGGGACAAAAAGGAATTTAGTGGAATATTCGATTTAATATTGAACAGAATGATCAGTATTTGTAAAACAATTTCATAATATTTTTGAACTTGAACTAGATAGTATCTGGTACGAAAATTGACTGATTCAATTTAATGAATTTCTTATTTACTTGTCACTTTCAATGAAGACAGACATTTTGAAGAAAGAAGTTTTCAATATCATATAGTTTCTAATTGAATCATACATTCGTAATAGGATACTCTGATGATTTGCGTTATGCTAAAACCTTATCTGTAAGCAAGAACGCAAAAGATAGAAAGTCCTCACAATTAGCTGTCTATACATTTACAAAATCAGTTTTGGGTTCTAGTGCCTGATTCAGGAAATGTCGAAGATTAGATGAACATTTAATTTTGAAGGAATATACAAAAACGCGATTCATGAATTTTTGGCATTACAAAGAAAATGTAGTTAATTTTTCAATATTTTATGTTATAACTGATCATAAGTATTTTGTATTTTTGACATTTTGTATTTCGGTTTTTTTGACGATAAAGTTTATATTTCCATTTCTGAAATACTTTGCTTTCTTTAGATGTTTTCAATCGTTGTTTTCGTGGGTGTTATGGTGTATAGGATTCAAAATAGTTTTCATCGTTCGTGAAGAGTTGAAGATAACCGAAACTCTTACTTCTAATACAAAAACGCGTCTGTCGCAAATTTTTATCAAGAATGTTTCCGTGCTTACAATTTCGTATTTTCCCCAAGAACAATTTTATACGTACATTGATGTAAAATTATTTTTTTTAAACTCTAAATATTTATAGCACGTAATTGCGTTTGTTGGATTCATTATGTCAGAACAAACTTGAGCGTTAATTATCTATTTAATTAATACGCAAAAAGGTTGTACGGCAGAAATATTTATGAGAAAAATATTGGTATGGTGTTTTCGTTTTACGTGTTATGTTATGGCATAATTGATTCGTGATATATTTTGTCTTCGTATCAAAAGGTCATCTAAATATATTAGAATTTGTGAGCTGAAGCATTTCAACAGAACTATGTCTTGAAATGTATAAAGTGTGTTTGACTGACAAGCTTCATTACAAATTACTCATCTGTGTTTTAGATCACGTTTCCCCGCTGTGGTTTAGCAATTGTTTTCGTGATCAATTGAAAACGTGAGGTAATTTATTAAATGTGATTATTAAAAATTTCCTGTTTCTTTAAACCACTTCTCGGTAAATATGGAAGATAAATAGAATTTCATTACGTATTATATGTTTTTAATATTATGCACTCAATTGTAATAAGGTTAATGTGCAAATACTTTTCTGTCAAAATGATTGCAAAAACTCTGCCAGATTCCAGTTCAAGAATTGATCAAACTGCTAACTGAATAATATTGTGTTATTATGAAATACGATTCATCAAATAGTTGTTGAATTTTCATTTACCTACAATTGAGTTGATTAAAACATTTAAGAATACGAGAGGTTAAATCTGACTGAAATCCTGCACTGACACTTCAATTCCGATCCTTTTTCGCGAACAGTCGCATTTGCAAAAGGGCGAAAGTCAACTTGCGTACTAAGAGTTTCCTCTTTCAACAAAGTGCTAATCACCCGGTCAGCGGTACGACGTAGACCGTCTATGATTACGCGGAATCAGATTAAGAAGAGATTATTCTGATAAAGTCACGTCACATTTCCTTTCAACCTTCTCTGTTACATCTAGACTGATCTTGTTTCAGTCAATTTCGCGTTCTGGCGTAGCTTGTGATTTATTTTCGTTGTCTTCAGTTTAAAAACTAGGTTACCTTATGACAATTTAATTCTCATACATGACGCTTAAGAACTCAAAGAAATAGAGTGTGTGACGTCGGATTAAATTGGATCGAAAACTGTCCCATTGATGCATTTGAATTACTCTGCTTAATTGCACAGCTGCTTTGTAGGGTGATTTATAATGTAATTATTTTAGTGAATAGACATTGTGACGCCCTGGGAATTTGTAGAGGAAGTCAGAAAAAACTACACTTTTGATCTACATGGTCGATGTGGAAATTAATCCCTAAAATTCTTTACGCATAAATAGTTGGCAATCAGTGTGCGATATTCTCATTAAGGTGATGTCAGATTAAACAATAATCGGATTAAGGGATTGTCAGATTTTTAACGACTTGGAATTAAATACTGAAGTTTGATCAGAACAACTTAAATGCTACAAAAATGTAACATTTATTATACATATTCTAGTGGATCAATGACACAAAACCCTTATGTCCTTTAAGCGGATAGCTACAGGCTATAGTTTAACTATGTGATCAAATGGATATAAATAAATCTAAGTAGTAGAAGGAAAATTGAATTTAATCCGAGAATTCAAATTGCTCATTTGATTACAAAGTTTTAATTGTAGTTTTATTATTTAATGTAAGTTTAATTTTCCATTCCATTCAAATAGTTTTTATTCATCTCGTCTATAGATATTAAAAATGTACCATGGATAATATATCAAATAGTTTACTAGCCTACGTATCACGTCGTTGACTTCGAGAAAATTAAGTGCCATAAAATTCATTTAAGCACATTTTATACAACCATACATTACAAGCGTCACCTAACATAGGAATCAATCAAATACATGACAATCTACGATAAAAATGGTAATGTTCCGGGGCGACGTGCGAATGATAGGGAAATCCTCTGGCGGATGCCACGGAACACAACAGATTTATGAAGACGGAGGACCAGTTTCTAAGGAAGCAATTTGAGGGATGTAAAATAAGGAAAAGACCAAAATCACCCTCATAAATTTAATGAATTGAATTTCGTCACAACATTGTATGTGATAAATGAAATAAACATTGAATTGACTCTTGACTTATTAACCTAAAAACATAAACAAGAAACAATTGAGCAATCAAAAATTGGATTAAGCAGAATGGTGAAATACGAATCTAAGTATCACTAAATCAGTAATCTTTCTAGATAATTACACAATTGGCACACCAATCTATCAATTCACAGACTACTTGTGTATTTTAGTATTACATAGAATTACTGCTTGATAAAATGAAATAAATATCCAAGAGTCAACAAGACTTATGATTAGAACGAAAATCCTTATATTAAT
>NNCF01126684.1:358444-375312 GCA_002313205.1 Laupala kohalensis
ACTTATTATTAGAATGAAAGGTTCTTTATTACGGGTGCATTTAATCAAGTGTTCAAGATCATGCCACTCCGTAATGTTTTATATTCAATTTTCCTTCTGAAATTGATATAATCAGTGGGGATTTGTCTCGTAATAAGAAAGAAAAGTGTTATGCCCTAGATTACACTGACGAGACCATTTAGAGAACCATTGAAATAACTGATAACAAAAGGAACACATGTACCAGTTATTGCGGAGCAATTCATGGTTCAAGTCATGAACACCCACACATATTCAATACGTGGATTGTCACCAAACACAGTACGTTAAGAACTTAAATGGTAATACTCAATCTTAGGAGTCCAGCTGGCGTTGTCTTCGGTCTGTAGCTCGATGTCTTGAAGTGCCGGGACACGCACTCGCATGGGAATACAATGATGCACACGCTAAGTTGGCGGGCGCGAATGGAAATGTAGTGATAAGGAGCATACGCGCACACGATAGTAATACAGGATGGGAGCAGATCCCGGTCGCGTGCGGCAACTTGTGAAGGTTCTCTTAAATGTAATTTAACAATACGACTAAATGTTACTCGCTCAATAATAAAACGAATAGAAAATTAAATAAAAATAAATAAGAAATCAGACTTAGAGAGGAAAGACCGACTTTGAAGTCGGGTGGCTACTGTCGCGAACAAGTATGTCCGTCTGAGTGGGCAAGTGGTAGACGATTGAGAGCTGATGCGAGGGTGAAGCAGATCAGATAGGGTGCTGGAGTGAAGGGACGCCCGTCTACTGACACTATCTTACGGCGGGCTAAGGAAACTCAATGCTAATGCGTGCAAATTTTGGTAAATAAAAGGTGCAGGAATAGTGCGCTTTCTGGTGAAAGGTGTTTCGCCTAACAAAGGCCAGCCACCGTAGCCTGCACTTTTGGGGGTGAGAAGGTGCCCGTCTAGCCTCGCTGACAGGTGCTTAGGAGCCGGTAGCCACACTTAGGGCAAGCGTAATTGCCATCCGGGGAGAATTATGTGTGCCGAAACAGGTAATGACGAGTGTTAATTGTTTATGTAGATAGAATTTTCTTTCGTTTAAAAACGTACTTTCAATCCCATACTCAGTGTGTCTTGAAAAATGTGGAATGGATAGAAACAATATTAAATTAAAATGTTTTAAAATGTGTTATTCTCTTGTGAATAAAACTTGCTTCTATATTTGAATGAAATAATTTAAGGAACGCAATTGAGGAAAAGTTACCTTCCCCAAAATACTGTTTTAGATCGCAAAACGTTATGATACCCAATTTTATTTCGAATTGCGAGTCTAATCCCTACTACATAGTAATACGTTTTAATTTCACAGCGAAAGATCGAAAAATTGTTTTTTTTCTTCGAGGAGAACGTTCGATCCTTAGACTAATTATGAGACACTGTGTGGTTCCAATCAAATTCGCTATTCGAATGATATACTCTTCAATGTACAACATGTCTAATATGTTCATGAACATGTGCTATCGTTATACTTAATGATTTATAACAATAATAAATCTAATAAGCATCGAGCTACAATACGTCTGAATCAGTGCATACACCATAGCACGAGATTAATTTCATCCTGAGCAGGAAGTTTGTTCCAAGAACATATTGTGTGTAATGTGAAGGATTTACTATAAAGAGATGTGCCATGTCGAAGAGTAGAGAGGAGATGAGAGCCTCGCGCGCGATCCAGTTTCAAAAATTTGAAACATTTTGCTAAAACTGTTAAATGTCAATTTTTTATTATTTTATAAAGGAAAGATTGGCAATGCAGCGTTCGACGTTCCTCGAGTGTGTGTGTCCTTGATTTTTGGAAAAATTCTATCACATGGTCATACTTCCTGAGATCAATAGGTATTTCATGTTCCGGTGTTTACAGAATAATAAGTACAGGGCTTGCTATTGAAGGAATCATCAAGAGCCGTTTTTTTCATAATGGCAACGAGAAAAAGAATCGTCATGAAAGCAAAATAAAATTTGCACTTTTTTGACTTAAGGTGTTTTTTTTCTCGAAAGTTTCTACCTCTACGAATGAAAAAAGGGAGCCTGGACTTGGACCACAAGTTATTGATGACTACTCCTGATATATTTTAAATTTGTATTTCATTTAATATTTCCTTCAAATGCACTCTAAAGAAGAAATCTGGTTTAAAGTGGGATTAGCAATGTAGTAAATGATGCATTACCCTTATTTCCAGCGTATGTTGGAGTGGCGTAGATCAATTTGATGGAAGTAAATGAGGCTTCCAACTGTGGTTTTCCTCCCGTACTTCAAGCAAAGGTTGGTTCGGTTCTTCACAATCACGGGTATGCCAATATTTCTTCTTACCTTTTCGATTTTTACTCAACGTGGTTGGGTGAAAGTGTTATGAGTGGTTAGTATCACAACATAGGGATGAGTGGGCAAAGGCACACTCTAAGATGCAACTATGAAGAGGGGTACACAACACATATGTTCATTTTAGAAAAAAAAACCCACAAATTTATTCAACTAAAAAATTATGCTGTAGATCTTAAGATTACGTATACAGAAATTACTTAATGTGAATTTAACAAAGTTGAAGTGTCCAATCTTGCATGTATAAGCATTGGATCACAATTTTTTAACCAAATGTATATGACTTAACCTACACAAACAGAAGTGAATTTGAACAACAGAAACATGCTGGTTACTGCCTTATACAAAAAATAAATAAAATAAAATAAACTGCCCTGCAAGTTTTTGCAGTCCTAAATATCCTTTGTACCAAAGAAAGATTTTTGACAGTGTTCCAAAATTCCCAATGTTCCCAGTGTTCCCAATATTGTCGAAAGGCACACAATCGAGGTTTTATTCGTAGTTGTTCCAGGAGATGCCGAAAGCTCATGGACGTGGTTCCCAGAGAAATTTCTTTTATTTTCTTCGTAATTCTATAGTCGTCCCAATCAGTGAAGATTTGTTAGTTGACTGTAAACATATAATGCGATGATTAGTAACATATATTAAAAACATATTGGGACTACGGGCCATAACGTAGGCCACATGGACCGGCACTAACTGTGATGACTGATGTGCAGTGAAGAAGAGCAACTGTGGAGAGGAGTTTTTATAAGAATTTCAAACCCTATGGCGATCACTTCTCATTGGTGGGCTCTAATGACCTCGATGTTGACGAGCCCTAAAGCCCAACAAAAAAAATATCTTCTCATTGGCTTATGATATGAAGCGTCTTACTACGCTCTCTTCTCCGTGACGCGCGAGGTTTACTCTTTGGCTTTGGTTTATTCTTTGAACCCGTAGGTCGACCTCTCTCCAGTTGAACTAGCTGGCTTGCCGCCTGTGCACTCTTGGCTCGTTCCTTACGAAGCTCGCTCGTAACAGAGAGAGAGAGACGATTCGACACATTTAAACTAACTATAAATAAACACATTTAATATTTCAATTACCTACTCTTTCAAAATGTATTATTTTGTATTATCGTATGCAAGCGTCTTCATATTCTTATATATAGTCGCTATTTTGTCAATATCAATTCAGGTCTATATTCATCATGAATAGGAACCTAAAACGGATACGAGAGTTCTATTTTCACTTCACCGTTTCTTGAATGTTTTGGCCATTCACTGGGGTGGGAATGCGATCTTGAACGATTGTTATGTTTTAAAAATATTAATTATTTTATACTAATAACGAGTTGGTTTAAGAAGGTGCAATCTTCATTTTGATTGTGACTGAAATATTCCATTCCATTTAAGCTCTATTCCGAAATTGCCTCTTCCACTAGATCCGCTGTACAGAAGACCGCCTTCACCTTGACTGACGTTTTTATTAATTTAATTCAATTTTCAATTTCAATAGGGCGCTTTATTTACAAATATTATTTATGTACAAATGTGTGGCGAGGATTTTTTGCCTTTACGCCTTTAAAATGCCTCTTATGTAGAGCCGTGGGCTGTGCATACAATACCCTGGTATTCACTCTCATTGAATGGATAGTTGCAGTTTTAATTTTGGAAATCTTTGTTTTGAACTTAAAATGGTTGTAATTTTATTTACTTGTGATTCGTAATAGTACTTTTTTAGCATCCTTATTAATTTGTCTTTTGGCGAGAATAAGGCCATGAAGCCTGTCTTTCCATCTGACCGTTGGACATGGTAGAGGAAGCTGGGAATGAGAAATGTTGGGTTTCCGGGGAACTTATGATACTGAACTCACATTTGTCTGGAGTAGGTGAGGGTAACCACAGTCACCTAGTTCTGCCGAGCATGGTTTGAACCCACACTCTGTCGCTCAGCGGATCACAGATCACTACCACCAAACCACCGCTGTCGGTCTCGAGAAACAAAACCACCAGACTGAATTGGTTAAAAGCTTTAGAGAAGGACCTTCTCGAATTAGAATCTCCGAATTTACAAGATCTTGAAGGAATAAGGAAGATCACAATCACACGAGGTTTCGAGGAAAAAAGAACCAATCAATGAGCATGATCGGAGCTACCGGAAAAGACCCATTTGTTGCGTATGAGTGGTTACTGGGCAAAATGGAAGGCAAACAAGTTTAGATTTTGCGTGGTCCTAAGCGAAGCATTCGCAAAGAAGAGTAATAATGCCAGTAACAGTTATGATTATTGTTAGTACGTGACTCTTGACGAGATTCAGGGTATGAGGCCAGTTGTTCCACATAACCATTTTGGGTGAAGGAATCGGATAAAAAAAAAAAATCTTTTCGATCCTGACGCCATTAGGGCTAGGGTATCTTTCATTTTCCTACCTCGCCCCAGGGGACTAACATCTAGTAAGTACGTGTTTGGCAAACACGGGGCCCCGAGCTGAGTCTGGCATTGCTTCCACTTACTTGTGCCATGCTCCTTCCTTTCTCTTTTCTGACCTTCCTTGGTCACCTCTTGTTCTTTTCGATCCCGACGCTATTAGGGCTAGGGTATCTTTCATTTTCTTCTTTCCTCTTTTCTTTTTTTTATAATGTTTTAGTAATGTTTCAGTGAGATATGTGTGGATTTGAGTTTTGAGTTGTAATTCAGGAGGGTTTTTAGTGGGTATGGCTGAGTCATTCGGCGAGTCCCACACGCGGGGAGAGTCATGTTGGCTCTCCCTAGTGCGTAACTGCATTTTCCCTACCTGTACAAGTTTTAAGGGCTCTAATGACCTTTGATGTTGACGAGCCCTAAAGCCCCACAAAAAAAAAAAAAAAAAAAAAAATCGGAAAAGATATCTGGGTTCGCTGGGGAGCTCGGTGGTAATGTTGAGTGAACAGACCCAGCTGTGAAGTGAGTGAGAGAAATCCCTGCGGAAAACCTCATCTGTGCTGCTGAGTATTTTCACTTAGCAGGACGTTGGAAGCGAAGATGCTACCACATATCATTGTATCTTAGTAGTTTAAGTTGTGTGGTGGAATAGAGTTTAAGTTCTTTAGATTCTTCATTTCTTCAGCCACTGGTTCCTTTATGTGCCAACACTCAGCGCAGAAAATACTTTAGTGACTATTGCGGCGTATGATAAGTCATAAGTTGGCTGCTAGTTACAATATATTGAAAATTATTTAATTGTTATTGTTACATTTTGCTTGGCCCCCTGGGGGTCTTAAGGTACTTGCCCAGCATTTCAAACTAGATTGTTAAGCTACTGAGTCTACTCGCTTGGCTATGCGATGTAACAGTCGCATGTTGTGAGGAGGCCGGATCGATCAGGTTATGAACAAGCCCAGGATCAGTTAAACAAGGAAACGAAAGAATTACCATTTACTACACTACTAAACACCATTGGTTACGGCTGTTACCAATCCTTACAAAAGTATACAAGAAAGACAAACAAAGCACAATTGAATAATCAAGAGCATCTAGTGACACTTAAGTTATTCATCGTTCAAAGTAAACAAAATGCAAGATGAACCATGAATTATAGAAAGTAAATCGTGAACTGCCAGAAATTAATTTAGTAAGTCTTTAACGTCGGAAGCGCAGAAGGCACTTTCGACGGAGTGAGCGGCTTACCCGCCACTCCACCTCTTCGCTCGCTCGTCGTCTCGTGGAAGATTTCTTTGAGTTTTCAAAAATGGTTATCATGGAGGGGGACCCAATAAGGTGCTGCTTAGTTTTAAAATGTCGTCACCATGGGATATATTTAAAATGATGTCATGGTGCTCTTCCGCCCCTATTGGTTGGGCTAAATAACTATCGCAGCATCCCCCGAAGCCGCCGCCGGCCATGCCGGGCTTCCCACGCCCGACGTTGCTGACGGGCTGATCAACGGAAGTTAGGCTTCGAGTTGCAGGGGCGATCGTGAGATCTGAAGCCCGCTTCGACTGCATATAATTTATTAACTTTCGAGAATATTGCTAGACTTAGGGAATTGGAAGAGAAAATAATAATTTAACTAGAAAATAGGGCCGTAACATTATTGACTTCCGCGTAAAGGTTTCAAGGTATGGGATGAAACCGAGCAACCGAAGGATTAATTTATTCCCCTTGTAATAACAACATAAATTACAAAAGGCTAGAAATTGGATTGGTGGAGCGTTATTCGTGATATAGTACTTCGCCATATATTTAAGGTATTTTACATAAATGTCTACTCTGGCTGATAATCCAAACAATCTAGATGCTTACACTACGCAAGCGAGATTAAGTTATCTCGTTAATACCTCAATAAATATATTTGGATTTATTCAAGCACCTTAGTGACACCCAAAGGGAGTGTTATGCGGCGGATGTTATTCATTCACTCTCGGCACGCTCATTTTTCACGTTTGTTTTATTTCCATCCGGTGAGGACGATATAATATTTTACAAAGTAGTCAAAGCAATTTGACTCTCTGTGATGTCAATTCAATTTTGTTTTGTTGAATGAATGGATTCGTGTTTTTCTCTTACTTGAATTACTAATATATATTTTCATGAGTATGTAGAAATTTCATTGAAGAGTGTTGATTGCTAGTGTCTGATCTAAAATGGACATGGGTGGAATTCACGTCCGGAAATATTGTTACAAGTTTATATTTAAAGACGGTACATTGAGAAATATATTAAACCCTACCTAATGCGTTCTGTTTATTTTCACTTTCGCTCTCTTAAAAGTAAAGGCGATTACATTATCTTCTCTTTAGTATGTGATGATAAAATACTATACCATAATCTACTCCGTTGTCCTAAATTTATCAACACGTCAATAAATGCGCTGGCCCATAAACTACGAACCTGATGCGCTTGTAAAATCTCCTCAAATCTTTTCTTGAGATTTTTGTCTTAAAAACAAGCGGGGATCGTTCATTTGCATATTTTTATGAAGGAGGGATATTGGATCCACTTGCTTCATTATTTTTCGTCTTCCGAAACAACTTGAGGATAATGAATATTCTGGACTAAAATTTCAGAAGAGAGGTAAAGAGGTTTGAGACGCAGAGTCGATTGGTAATTTCGCCATTACCCTCCCCAACCCCTTCCCGTCTAAGATTGTTTTTAATTTTTGTAAATCAGAAAGATAATCGAAATAAAAATGGAATAAATTAATAACAAATAAAGTGGGGAATGTGTTACAAAGAAAATGAGAGATATCGTGGATCTTAACTCAAAATATTTTTATGCATTAACTGAAGTATAATATTTATGTCCTTTACTTTGTTCGGACTTCCATGAAACCATTCTCCAATTATGTGATAACTGCTTTCAAAACATTTTGGTAATTCTCTCAATTTGTAGTTGCACTCCACGTAAGCAAATCCCTAATAACTTGTCTCATCGCACTGCAACCAAACAGGCCCTGTGTTCACATGATAGGCGCGAACAATGGACGTCTGTGGCGCGGCTCCGTGGGCTACAAAGCTCCTAAGAAGGGGTTGGTATGGAGAGTAAGCACGCCAATGTCAATCGATCCATGGGAACAGAATGCACACATCCATCGATGATCGCAGGGATTGGGAGGATTGGTAGCAAATAGCAAGCTATTCCGTCAACCGAACTTGGACATGATACGTAGGGGCTATAACAATCGAAGGGGTCTTTGTGTATTAAGATCGCGGCGACTAGTAGGAGGCATTAGGGAATGCCGAGGACACCGATTTTGAAGGTGAAGTTCCGAGAAGAAATGAATATTTTGTTCAGTTTATTTATGACGTCCAGTAAACCAATATTGTTCAACGGTGACCTTCGCCTTGGTTTTTCTCATTTACAACTTTGCAAGAGAATCACCCAGAAATCGGAAAATGGTACACTTTCAAATTAAACTACATCGTAGAAAAAATCTAAGAATGACTACTGAAATTTTTTGTGTATTTTAATTATCTCCTCTAAAAATGCAGCTAATTAAAAAATATACAAAAGTAAGAAGTCAGTTATCTTTCAACTGTGTATGTATCTCTTTTACTAAGTATGTTTCGTTCATCTAAATTTATCTATTCTCTCATTTTTTATATGTTATTTCATCGGTTATTTCCCAATCTTATAATACCATAAACGGCGGAAAAACTGAAAATTTAAAACGTCTATTCTTTAATTTGGACAAAACGGGTTAGTAAAATTACTTTTAAAAGTGTGGTTAGTATAATATACTAATGTTTCGAGAATTTATCAGAATGAACATTTTGAAGGGAAAAGTGTTTTACACTCCGCAGCTCGTGATGAAACTATAAAATATATTTTGTGATTTACGAAATGAGATTATGAAATTCATATACTTTAATGTTATCACAGATCATTACTGAAACCATTGTGTTTTATTGTTCCTTTAATATAATTTAAGCGTATATTAATGAACTCACGAAAAAGTTAAAATACTTTTTATCAGTTGAGGTCTATCTTAATGTTCGAAAAATTCTCACGAATCTTGAAAATACTTCTGGTCCTCACGAGAGTATAATAATTTTTTGAAACGCGAAGGTTGCGTGCATTTTTCAGTTAGATTCCTCCGCTTCCAGACTCGTATTTCAATTTAAGGGCGGAAAAGCAGCTCTAAGAAAATAGACGAGGAAGAGATAATTTCCCGATTACAATTGATGAGCAACTCAAAGCCTCGAGAACAGAGAACGAATTTGAAGGGACGTTTACATGAAGATTTTACAAAGAGTGAAATCTTTATGCTTACACAGACCCACGTTTTGTTTTGTTTTCTTGAGTCTTCTGTCCATTGGGATCTTGTTTCTTGAAATGCCCAGTTACATTTGTCAAATAATAAAATCAGACTTCTTTTGATTGGAAAATAGTAAATAAAGTATCCCTTTGATTAAAATTGAACGTAATGGTTCGGATGAATATTCCAGTTTAGTACGATATTTAAGTGAACTAAAGAGCTTAAAACCGGCGAGGAACACGATTATTTTAGAACTATTTTTTAAAAATAATTTGAGCCAAGATTTTAATAATAGAGACATGGACAAACATCAGTGCAAATGAGCTTCGTTAACTTCAGGATAATTTTCAAATTACAATTTATACTTATTAGTTCTAGTAGGGTTGACGGACGTGGAATTTGCTTTGGGCTGAGAGGATTATTCTTCAGTTATTAGTTTTTCCGAGTTTTGAATTTAAAATTAAAACTTATACAGTTGCGCTGGAAAGTTTTTCAAATTGTATAAATAGAAAATAATTTTATGAAATTATTTTATTAACCGAATGTATAAATTTATATAATGTGGTGGAAATAAATGATAATGTAATTATTGAAATATAACATGTTGAAGGAATTATAGAAAAAGACGTAGTATAATTGACTTCATGAATAATGAAAGACTTATGAAATTATATGGAGGAATAATATATATTTAGTGATAAGAACTCACTACGTTTCACCTTCGTTCTAAACCGTCGTCGGGTGATTCAAATAATAACAAATTAAAACAAGAAACATAACAAAACAACGGAACATGATATTAATCATAAATATACAAACAAAATATGTTTATATGATGACTTAAAACGAAGTCTAGACGTTGTGAGCTCTTTTCACAAAACACATTATTCGCCCATAAAAGGTCGTAAGTCTTTCATTATTTATTTAATTAGATCACGTAGTGGACATTCATTGTAAAAGAATGACTGGATGACGTTGACTAGACTGTCCTAATTTCTAATCTTCCACAAGTCGAGGAGAAAGAGAAAGTATAAATTCCGCCGATACTTGCGCCGTCTCTCCACAGTTTATTAACTCCTCCCTTAATACGATCTTTTAAGTCTGTTTTTGATAGTAGTCAATTTAATGAAGCAATTTCAAACTTATTTTCACATCAAAAATCATATCTGTAGTGAAACAAGGGCGAAGGAAAGAAGGAGACTAAATAGATCTAGATAACAATTGAGTTGCCATCTCTGGAACGAAGAGCAAAGTTGTTCTGAGCGCGAGGAAGCCTTAGGAAGAAGTCGGGATTGCTCAGAGGGCGGGTCTGGAACCAATGTCGCTCCAGTGACTTCTCAGACAAAACACTGCGAAGAGCGCAAGTTGTGTGAAGCGTTGGAGGGGGGGGGGCAAGCCATTGGCGACGGCGCTTCCACCATGAACTGGGCGTTGTTGCCTCGTAAGTTTCAGCACTTCGCCTCTAATTTGCTTTCTCTTCGGAAGAAATGCTCTTCAATTAGAGGAGACGTTCTGGCGAATCATTCAGACGAATACTATTCGGAAGATACACTCAAATTAATACAAATGAAATGAAAATAGTTTCGGAGGAATAGAAGACGTTTATACGAGAGCGTATGCGGCCAAGGTCTATCAAAAGATGTATTTTCCGTTGGGGAATTGTAGAATTGAAGGGTGGATATAGAATGAACATTTTAGTTCAGCGCTGTCCAGTTTATCGTAGCTCGCAGGCCATTTTCTATACACTTTCGGTGGATCGGACCAGCACGGGATGGCGTTTGGCAAAATGTTGCCCGTCAAATAAAGCTAATGGGTCATATTTATTCATTTACTTATTTATTTATTTGTAACGCGATATTTTGATTCTCATCAACAAATTTACATTATTTCCAGCTGGAAACATTAAATAGTATGTTTCTTTATTTTTTAATAGTATTTTAATATTTAGTTTTAAAATAACACAAATTTAGACATAACACAAATTGTGCCCACCAACGTTTGATGAAAAATTTGATGTAAAATGCACTTTTACAAATATTTGATGCCATATGCCACATATCAGCCAAGTATCATGTCCTACTGGTCAAATTTCAAGTTTGTAGGTTTTGTAGTGTCTGAGATTTCGTTATTAGTCAGTGAGTATATTATTTGCTATATATTGAGCAAATGATGGGTAATGGTTTACGTGAACGTTGGCTTAGTGTGCATAAAAAATATGGGACCTAAGATACATCCTTGAAGCAGACCAGCAGACATTTCAGACAGATAGGTTGAAAATGAGTGATGTGAGTTGTATCATATTTATATTTGGACTACTCACATTATTTTCTCAGAGAAACGTCATTTTTAAATGGATAGTTAAAATGACAGTAATCTAAATTAAAATGTACATTTTAACCCTGGATTCGTGTTAACCGATCTGAAAAACACATTTTCATGCTAAAACATTGATAATACGTTCCAATATCTCGATACTTTCAATTTCGTAAGTTAAATCCCTTTTAAATTTCTGTCCATCGGTAGCACAGGTTATTGTTACCCAAATCGACAGATATGAGAGTTACCAAATCGACTGATATTGCTCATTTGTTTAGCATTTTTAATGTGGGCGATAATACAAATAAATGTAACTTTTGATGTGTACCAGTTGATTTCAACGATATATATTTGGGTGGTCGTTATTGTAAATTATATGTATACTTAACATACACTGTAAAATAGAAAATGTAAATATTATGAGAGGATCTACGTTGTGAAAGAGCAGGAATCAAATGATTAGCGCTATCTGAGGCGGGTTAACAAGTTCGTCTGAAATTCAGTCGCACAGGTAGATTCACGTTTGGCCACGAGGACGTTGGATCCATGCAATGAACACATAACGAACATTATTTTATCTACTAGAGAAATAGAAAGTAATAACTCACTTTGTTACTTAAATTTGTAAGTTACAAAATTAATATTCTGGAAATTACAAATCCAAAAATTATTTCATAAATATATATACCTTGTGTTCTTTCTTGGAAGCGTATAAAACTTAATCGAAGGAGAACAAAACTGCGTTGCTGTTGGTTTGTACATACAATCTTTTTCTCTCGTATTTTCACAAATAGTTATGAGAGTCGCCCTCCCCATCGTCTGCATCCTTGCTGTGTGTTGTAGAGATGGCGGTGTTTGAATTCTGCCGGAACCAGGCCTCGCCTAGTGCATCGACTACAAACTGCAGTTTCTCCAACATTAGTTAATTAGAATTTATTTAAGTCTTATAATCATTTATAAGACATCCACCATGTGAGCAGTTCAATGTTTTGTCATATTTATTCCGATGAGTTGCATACCTAATATTAAACACAAGTCATACTTACCAAATTCATCCATCATTAATTACATCACTATTCAGAAATAGTTCTTATAATCCTCAAGAAAAGTTCCGTCAACTACCGCCCGATGTCTCTTCAATATTTTAAAATTTTCAATTTTCATAAAGTATTGTACAAATACCAATCAAGAATATGCATTATTTGTGATTGCGTTATTAAATTAATACAAGATATTGTTGATGCACATGGATACATGTACAGCATACACATGTTTAGCTCGAAAAAAATTAGCAAATTTACACAGATTCTAGTAATAATTATTGCATTAATTTTCACAAGTACGTATGAGACAATATAACATTTAATGCTGATAAATCATTTGCTAAATTTATCAGCTTCGGTTTTGCAAACGTACTATGCGCTTAACACACATTACCACGTATTTTTAATATTTTGCATCAGATCTCTGCCTATTCCTCTCTGGTAGATAATCTGTAAATTATAAAGAAAAGCAGTAGTATTGCCTCAGTAATTAATGGTTTTACTTACACACGCACATGGCCTTCGTTATCTCCACAAATCATGAGTTCGTCACATGTACATCTCATGGGGGATGTACGGGTACCACTTATGTGAAAAAGGATGGCATGGGGAGTGAGGGGTTAATGAATACTCAAATTACTTCCTAACGAACCTTCTCTGAGCGGTGAAAATGACTGGTGTAAAGGGTGATTGGTAGGCGGTGCCATATAGAGCAATGAGTGAGGGGAATCTACAAAGATCTATTGTTTTCTCCGCAACTGATTTTAATTGGAGAAACCAGAACAAACGAGGATCTTGAGAAGTGGGACAGTAACAACAAGAGTCCACCCAAACTGAAATAATGGGCTATTGTCTATATAGTACGTTGTATGAATTTCTCATCTTGATGAAGAGAACTTGGTAGAGGTGCAGTAACGATTCTTCCAAAATACAAAGGTGAATAATCTTCAACGACAAAAATTTAACGTAAATGTATAATCTAACAAGGTCTTATAACTTACGCAAACTTTATAATGCAAGTCAATGTTAGGACAAGTCTGGAGCTCCTTCTTCCTATTTGAGATTGCTATTGATTTATTGGTGTGCTTCGTAGGAGAGAATTTTTCTACATCCCAAATTTTACTTGAATACATAGCAGACTAAGACATGAGATTAAAAGTGGAGGAGTTGTTATTCTACAAATGGTCCTTACATTTTGAAGTTAGAGACTTTTTGTTCGTTCAATTCTTTCTTATTGCATTCATTTAGTATTTAAGCCTACATAAGGTTGGGAAACATAGGAGGTTTGCTATGTAGACAAATCAGAAACTCGAAAGGTTCTTTGGGAAGGAAAACGAAACAGTTAGCGACAAGTATTTGAAACTATAACGACGTCTTGGTTAAGAACCAACTCTGTTAAACAACTAGGGGAGAGTAGAGTAATAAAGCACGAACGGGGTCGCAAGAAACATAAAAAATACACAACATTTACTTTTATGATGGTGATTTTTTACGCCACGCAAATAGCACCAATATTTGTCTAAACAGAAAGCGCAACTCTTCAAACTTAAAATGGAAAAGAGATAGCCCGGCTTACTTGTAAAACACATTTATAATTATGAACGGCATTTGAGAATTTAATGATTTTGCACAGAAATGTGGGGAAAATCATACTTTTGGACAACGTGTTTCCCTCAAGAATTACCTTTGTTATCGCTGTAATATATAACCTTACACTAATTAAAAATACATATTAAAATATTAAACACAAAAATTAACAATATAACTTGCACGATATTGTTTTATTAGTATGAGAAACGCAACTGTCTTATTTTTTTAACCCATCTCAACACATGGTGTATAGCGGGTTGCATATCTGCATGTCGAGTTCAGTGCCTTTTGAAATGGTTGGTGCTCGAATGTTCTAGGAGGGTAAATGATAAACGGTGATTGAAGAATTTTTATTTGTAGAGAAATTCGTAAATTCTGAACCTCCTGTTACTCTGAAAAATAATTCTAATCGTATTGTATCATTGAATAAATCAGTACGGAATGTGTTGAATTGTTGATTATTGTATATCAGAAGGAGACAAAAGTAGGGTGAAATTTCATCCATCAGTAATTTCTACGAAATCGATTGTTCGTACCGTCACGTAGAATACTTAGGAGAAATATATATGAGAGTTCAGAAAAATATATTACTGCGGCAGTGGCCGACACGCCATTGATTGGATTCTTCCAGGTTCCCTTTGAATTTGAGACAAAACTTTTAGCGTCGGAATTAGGAATCAGATTCGGAACATTTTAATGAGTCATGTAACGGCAGAAATTCAGAATTAAAAAGTATTCTTTTTCTATCTCGTTCTTTTCAATTTTCTTCTCGCGTTGATACTGATGAAAGGAAAGATTTGGAGTAATTTTTCTGATAATTGAGCCAATCTGACGTGATCGAGAATAATAAGACGTTTAATTCTTGAGATCTTGATTTATCTGGATTTTTACTAAATGTTTGTGCCCAAGAAATGTATTGTTATAATTATTTATAATAATTGACTTCAGTGATTTAGAACGTTAGGAGTGCTTGAACCTGTGTATTACGAATTCTATTTAAGTCGGTTTAAAAAAAAATTTATTCATGTAATAACGTACAGTTTTACAGAGAATTTTCAATAGTAAAACCATACAAAAACTAACTAACTTTGCAAACTTGGTAAGTCTTATTACAATAATTGAGGAAAGTAAATATTGATTGACATAATTAGAGGCATTACAATTTCATTGAAACCACTTTTACATGTTTGTTACCTGAATTATCGTAAAATTATGAAACAAAAATTTGGATAGAGGAAGTAGAGGGGAATAAATGGGAATATATCCACATTTATTAAAATCGTCAATCATTAAATGAATTTTCGAGTGCAATACTTCGTCTTGAAAGTTTTAAATAAATTATAATAATGTTCATATAATATGAGTATTGATACAGTTGTAGCTATTACACATAGTGACTAAAAACAGAAAATGCTTTGTGTGTAATGTTAATTAAGATTTTTACAGCAGGTTTTCGCACTTCGTGAGTTACGAGGATTTCCTTTGTCTTATTTTCAGATGGTCATGAACATAAAATATTAAGCGAGATCCACGACTAAAGCAAGCTGAGAGAATTTATAACATCCTTTGTGTTCAAGATAATTTTATAATTTTTACAGTGCTGTTATAACTGAGAAGATTTACTCCCTCTACCTTAATAAAGCTTAGAAAATGTACGAAGTATCTTATTTTATACGTCTGATAAATGAGTGGTTATAGATTCGCAAAGCAATTCAAAAATATCAATTAAATTTTATTTGCTCCTAAGTCCTTTTTGATGATGTAGGTTCTTGAGCTGATGATACCTTTGCAAAAGTTTTCAACATGCAGATTGAAATATAAAATCGTACGTAATTGACATTTTTTAAATTTAACTGTTATTTCTTGGGATTAGGTCACAATTAAAAAAATAATTAATTCAAATTATCTTCGAACTTGCCAACGTCTCGTTGTGTATTATTTCATCATCAGGGCAGCAATGAAAGTATAACGCGAAATTTTACACCAAATATACAAAAAATACGGAAACAACAAAAAGTATAATTTGGAAGACACAAAAATTAAAATCAATTACTACTCAAATTACAAAAAACTATCACATACTCAAAATACATAATTTATATTATTAATACATTGTTACATTATTTTATTATTACATAAACTCCAATTTAAAAAAGTATATAAATTATGTGTTCTGAGTATGTGATTTGTATAGTAATCATTTGTCATTTTCTTATCATCCAAATTTTCCTTTGTTTTTATGTTTCTATATTTTTTGTGTATTTTCACGTTATACTTGTATTGTAGTTCTTCATGATGATATTATATTGATGATTTGATATTGACGATATCGAAAGAAGATAATTGTGATCTTATCCCAAGATTATTGTTAGATTGAAATATTTGTCTATATTTCTATATATCTATAGTTAGATTGAAAAATATGATAGTCTGAATGTATGAACTTTCATAGTGTTTGCTATCAGTAAAATTTCATTTTTGTTTTTCTGCATTGAAGTTCGTTCATGAACTTTCATTCATTAACCGCGTAAACTTTCATGTAAGAACTGCATGAAACGATCCAGTCACCCAAGCCGTAAACCTGTTCACAGCTCTGATCTATTGGCACAGTGGATCGCGCTTTACCTTCCCCTAACGCTCGATTGCCGCGTAATTTAATCATCGCAATACATAAAACAATTAAGCATTCCGTAAGACGCGAGTGCACTTCGGCTCAATAAATCTGAGGAGTATCGCTCCCGGGAGGAATGGAAAGGGAGAGACGTGCTCTCGGGCGACTCGCCACATTCATAGCTTTCCCTCCCCCTTGCGCAAGCTTCCTCCCGCACGAGGAAGGAGAGCGCGTCAG
>NNCF01126684.1:375362-460720 GCA_002313205.1 Laupala kohalensis
CACAGGGCAGGCTAAGTTTGCCCGTGGGGGAGGTCACGCGCTTTGCAGTATCACTTGACAATGCAGTGGACAACATTAGAAATTTAATGTTTAAAATACCTCATAATTTCCTTAAATTAAAGAACGTGGGGGACACATGGTTTACTTCGTTGTGATAACAACATTTATATTTCATGATTACTGTCATGAATTTCTATGGGATGACTATAAAATACTGTGTGTAGAGGAGAATTATTATAAAAGAGATATATTTGAGATGCTATATATAAAAAGGACAATTTGCAAATTGACACTTCTAACCTACCAAATATTTATATTATTATTATTATTATTATTATTATTATTATTCATGTTTTATTTGTGTTTAATCTTCGTACTCCTCTCTCCACTAATTTCCCTGAAATTTCAGTTGACACACACGTGTACATCTACCCACTTTAGTGTGACTTGAGCACTAGCTCAGATATATGTTTCACCTGAAGATGGTACAAAGGTAGAACCGAAACATCATGTATATATTTTAATATTTTAATGTGTTTCGTGTGTTTTTTAAGGATATATGTCTACTTCTGACAAGTTTTAATAAAAATCGCTTGTCTGCTTAATCTGACCGGATACAGTTGTTTATAAGATTTATAACAGTTTATGTACGTGTTTTTATATTTTGCACTCAACATCCGTGTAGAAAGCTAGAAAACTACATTAAATTTGAAATCTCCGTTGGTTATCATTTTTAATAAGCTCTCATTTTATGACAGAATATCGTAGACATTATGCTTTTGGCTGTAGGGAACACAAAAATGCTTGTCTTGAAATGTCGCAAAACGTAAACAATCACTTTAATGCCTAAGGTGATTGTATTTACTCCTTTTTCATAATTAATCTTCAATATTTTTGTGAAAGAAAAATATTCGCTGAACAAAAAATTAAGACCCGTTCTTCCTAAGAAGCGTTTTTGTATTTTTATTTTAGTATCGCCTGTCATGCCGGACATTTCAGATTTTCCGATATTTTTAGCATCTTCTCAGCGAGCAGAGCTTTGAAAACTTTGCATGGTGTTTACTTTCCAAAGGAATTTAATACGAAATTCCAAAATACTTAATCATCTTTAATCACATCTCAAGGGGAAACCGAAAAATGAGATAGAAATTACCGTAAGGGTATTTATATTATTATTATACTTATGCCTACGGTACAACTTCTTACAGAGAGTGAATCAGTGAGAGCGAATACCGCAAATATCTTCTAAACGTGTAAAGGTAGAAAAATTCAATTTTTCTATAAGATAATTGGTGACAAAGAACTATTGATTTGACGCATTCATATAATTCGAAGATTTCTTTAACTGCAGATATGTTCACACATTTTTCGGTTTCTTGAATCGAACAGTTATTGAAAATACTAATGCAATGATATAGCAGAGTAAAAAACATGATTAATAGAACACGTAGAGAGGACCTCCGGCGCTGCGTTTAGGTAGTAAGATCGATAGTCAAGCACATAATAATTTATGAATCATGAAGTAAAGTTATGTATTCTGTTTACATCAAAATACTAACTATAACAGAAAGGATGGTGTATTAGAAAACTGCGAATTATTAACTATACAATTTAAATTGAAACACAGTATTTGAATAATGGTCTCTAGCTTGACTAGAGTTCTCTAGTTATGCGACTGTTGTTTTTTAAAAATAACTTTCTAAATTGTCCGGAAAGGCAAGGCAAATTTCTTTCTGTTTTTTCTATTTAAATTTCTGACACAAGCGATAGTTATTTATATCAAAATCAATGAGAATTACAAACGAATTTATTAAAGCATAGTCCCTTCAGAGATTCTATGTACAACAGCACATACAACTTTGAGAAGGTTTTATTCAAATTATAGCCCTGAAAGGTCCAAATATTATTCAACAACTTGATAGATAATGCTTTTTTCTGCAGTTAAAAAAATATGGTGTTTCATAACGAACAGAATCAATTCCTCATGCTGCATACTGAGTATTGACGGCCACATTCCAGTTTTTGCGTATTTTTCTGCAGCAGGCAAATTTTGTTGATTGGAATGCTCTTTTCTAAAATAAATTCTCGAGATGTTTAACAGATTTTTTGTTAATTTCATCGGTTAATTTCTTCACAATTAAAAAATGCCCCTTTGAGAATTGTCTTCAGAAGAAACTTTAAGTTTAATTTAAGTAATTCACGTCTTATCTTGGTGAAAATAGGATTTTAATATCGTTATTTGTTTGAGAGTTTTTTTTAGTTTGAGATGTTTTGTACTAAATCAACTTGCGAAGATAGGTCAGGCAAATTAGGATTATATTTATAATTGATTCGCAGAAAATTGGAAATGGTTTTAAATGGCTTCTTATAAATTTAAAAAGAATAATTTGAAGTTTGTACCAATTTTCTCCCTGTGCTCGAGGTGTATGCGAGGCGGGGCGGAGGGTTCAAACCCTTCGAAAATAACGGACATTTTTTCCAATTTTTGCAAATTACTCAATAATAACTTATTTTACAGAAAAACTTGCTCTTACATAAATCAAAGTTAATTGCGCGATATGCGACAGTTCTGAGCAATTTTTTTTTTCATTTTTTACAAAAATAGCACATTTTTATTTTTCTACTAATTTATCGAAGTGTTAAATGTATTATATTAACAATAATATAGTGTTTTACGTTTTAGGTCTTCTTATACAGTGCCAAAAGTAACATTTAAGCGTTTTAAGCTAAAATTTTATTTTTTTCGTTTACTCGCGAATAACACACATTCGACGCACTTCTCAGAAGATAACATTAACAAGTAACCTATGATGTATAATAAATGAGCATATTTGTTTTAAAATTCCTCAAAGTGGTAATATCCTTACAAAATTGTGGGAAGTGGGAATTAAACAGGTAACTCGGCCCATTACTACTGAGAGCATGAGTAATACAAATCAATCATAAAAAATCATTCATGCTATTGTAATAGAACAAAGTGAATGTACTTTCGGCATTTGCTTCTATTAATATCTTTCCATAAAGCATCCACATAAAAGAAATTTTTATTTGATATACCTATACAATGAGTTTCCGACCTGGTGGCCCTGTAGGTTTGGAGGTGGAGGTCTCCTATGAGGCCTAAGCTTCTGGGTTCGTATCATGTTTGTTTAGGTTTATTATCATGTTTGTTACCCGAGGACGGTACCGGGAAACCATCTTGAGGTGCGTTATAATCATTATTACGGTATCCTAATTTCCTGGAACTGCCACCCCAGAGGTGCAATTGCCCAGCCACACCTGAAGGTAGTTCAAACCAATCTTCGGACAACGAACTTAAAATAGACTATGCATGGATCGTCGTCATATTTATACGTGCTCAAGAATAGTAGGTTTTTATAAGTAATATGTCTGACCGCACACGGAATGCAAAGCGAATATTGTATCGTGTGGCCTCACTCTGGCGGGAAGAAGCATCACTCGAACTGAACACCTGTTTCTGTCGAATCGAAAACTACCACTGACTGAGGAGTCAGCGTGGCTCAGTGGGTAGAGTGCTGAGTTGCAGGTTGGATGGCAGGGGTTCGATCAGATTTTCCATCACACCTCAACATCCAGACTGACTCCCAGGCCTACTTAGCCTGCTGTAAAATGAGTACAAGGGTATATCCTGGGGTCAAACCGGTCGGGGCGAGACGCTGACCACATCTCCTCCTTCTAGTGCCGAGGTCAAGTAATTGCGGAGCTCTATCTTCCACGAACTCCTTGGACATCTTCGGGGCCTGTTGTGGGATAGTTTGAGATTTTTATCACTGACAGATCCTCTCCTTTTAATTACAAAAGTGAGGAATGTGAAAGGAAAACGTTCTAAGTGCCAGAAACTTTTTTACTCCAGACAAAAATCTTGTTAAATGACATAATTGATTACGAATTACCATGTAAAAATCATTATAGATTACTTGTATGATGTTGCAACTAATAATGTTTAAAAAACATTTATCCAAATTTAAAGTATTCTGTCAAAAACATTGTAAGTGCTAAATAGTAAAAATGTAGAGAAATTCTTAGCACCACATTCGACTTTCTCAAAACGCTGCAAGTTCCACGCATAGTACCCAAAATTGTGTGTGCCTTCATAAAAAACAATCTTTTTCCCTCACTTTACCACAAATTATTGAACAAATAGTAAAAAAATATTGTATTTACCCGACTGTTATTTCATAAAATATGTTAGCCTCGCGACGATGTTAAAGCCCACGATATATTTTGAACGTCATAGATACTAAACTGTCAACAGAAGACACTTAGACCAATTATCACAGCATTGACGTTGCCAAGATGAATGCTCTTGGCGAAAAAAAAGAAACATTTTTCCATTTACAAGTCTCAATTCCGAAGCGAAGTCCGCACAGTAACCGAAATCACCGGAGAACGCAGATGACCTGGTTCGATTGTGGAGGACTTGTCGCTATCCGTCACGAATTAAAGCTTAACGAAGCCAAAGAGTTTGCGCACCGAATAGTTGTACGGGTGTCCTTAAAAGTGACTGGGCTTACAGGGATTGGGAATGAATCATTTAGCGAATTAGTGGATGCCAAACTCTTCACTCTACTTTCTCCGTCAATAATACGAGAGCATCAAATGAACTTGATGTTTGCTATCTTGTCATTCAGGAGTACTATGCAGACCCAAAAATAGAATGGAAACTAAGATATTTTTTAAATATTTAATTCTTCAAATTTGTGTCAGTAATTATTGGTTTTATTTTCTTCTTATTGGGATTATTTTGTTTTGATTTAATTTTAATGTTTACTCACCATTCACATAGATGTTATTTTCGTCGTTGGTCAGTTAATCAATTGTTTCGTCAGTTTTGTTTTTTCTTTGCACTCCTAGTATAAGTTCTTTGCCATCACCGTTTAGCGCTCGGCCCTACGACATTATGCATATGATGTGAGCAGCTCACACATTTTTTAATGTATTTGTACACCTGATGACGACACCAAACGGTATCGAAACGTCGTGTATAATCGTATTTTCGTTTTTGTTTTCAAAATTTGATCATGAAATTGGCTTTTTGTGAAGGAAATAACCTGTTTATTTTGGACGAATTTACATTTATTAATTATATACGCAGACGCAATGCATAATACGAAGGTAATTTTGTGAGAAGAAAATGTATTACCATATTGATCTCTGTGAAAATATTTGCCTTAGAATAAGAATATTTCTATTCACCATGCGAATTTAGACGGTTATTTTTTATAACATTTAACAATTAATATATTTTATAAATTCTTCTTTATATGATTTTTTATTTTCTAATGAAATGTACGTGGGCGTTTCCACACTAAAACATAAACGATCTTTGAATATAATCCTCCACAATTTGTGAGAGATACTGGCATAACGTCAGACACTGTCAGAAATATATCAGGTGAATATATTTCCCATCTCCTACGTAGAAGAGCCTTTTTTGCCAACAGTTTTGAGTAGGATGTCAAAGAGGACGAGATAACATTTAGTCCGTTATACTTGTCTTTTCAAGAAATACTTTTGAAAATAGCTTATGTTTTAGAATGTTGCGAAACACCTTGCTTGAAGTATGGTGGTTGCGCAATATGGAACTAGCCACTAGATAAATATCTATTTCAAAAGACGTTCAAGATTCACGTCATTATGGAGGATTATTTCAGGACCCAAAGAGTTGTTTTCTAGCATATTTCTGTCCGTCGATCCTTCAAAAGTCGGTTCGATGGAGAATCTGATATTTCGCATATCTTGAAACTAATATCGATGAAATAATGTTATAAAATAAACTTCTAAAAGACGCAAGCAAACAAGAATGGAAATACGTAAGGGTGATGGAAAGAAAGGACAGGTTTTCAGACGGTCGTGTTCTCTTCTAGATGATAATTGTGGATCACATATTGAATAAAGTATTTACTTGCAGATGGAATGTCATCGGTTTTTAAGAAACAATTGCACATCGAGATTAATATTTCATTAAAACAAAATTAATTAATTTTTTAAATTTTAGAACACTGAATAACAAACGAATATATTACCATACTGCCAACCTTTGTGGTCATGTAGTCTCTTTATGTGCCTTTCGAGGTAAAGCGAGATAAGGTCGTAATAAATAGTGTGTTTGAATCGGAAGTGCACTCAAATTACAGAAAGATAACATTGTTTCATCGCCAGGCAAGCTATATAATGGGTGCTCTATTTTTTCCAGAAACGGAACGATAGAACAGCGGTCAAATCTCAAGTGATTTTGCAAGTTTGAGTGCTTGAATAATCGTCTGTGCATTGACTCGTTCATCTATTTTTCTTTATTAGGGTTTCACCCACAAATTAAAAAAAATATAGAAGAAAAAAGAAGAATTTGTAGGTTAAAAGTTCCTCTTTGTATATAAGCGTGTTCAATGCGCAATTAATCGTTTCAGCTATATGATTTATGCTCAAGTTCTCTTTCAATGAGTACGCTCGTCTTATGAGACCGCGGTCACTTCGCTTAGTTCTTATCATAAAAAGTCAACCCTCGTCCACCAACTATAATAATGAACCTTAACTCCTTTTCCCTTGTCTAGTAGGGGTCGGAGATGAAGGATGGTATGATGCCTCTTTTTGTCATGGCAGGGGAAATTACAGGGGTGCCGGATGCCCTTCCTGCCGCACCTTCCCGAGGCGTATGATGAATGAATGACATGAGGGTGAATGATAATGAGTGAATGTTGTGGTGGAGTCATAGGCAGGGGAAACGGGAGAACCCCGAGTAAACCTGCCGCGAACACCGCTCCGTCCACCACCTCGGATTCTACTTGGATCGGACCGGGTTTGAACCGGCGTCCCCAGAGGTAGAAGGCGAGCGCGTTAGGCACTACCACCAACTATAATATGCGGGTTAATACGAATTTCCATAAAACTATTATAATCGATAATTATTATGCAACGAAATTATTATGAGAATGCTGGATGACGCATTCATAAAACCTCCTTACGTATGTTTCTGTGAACGGAAACCCATACATTATAGGGCCAAACGAGTCAAGCCTTTCAACGTGTACGAAAAGTTTCAATAAACTTGCTTTGAGGTAACACACTTAATTATTTTCACATTTCATCTCATTACGAGTTAGAAGTGTTTTTCTTGTAAAGCTGGTATTGCACGATCATATTTCTATGATGAAAGATATGATCAAAGGTTCTCTCAACGAGAACCTATGCCATAGATATATGATCATAGCTGATCTAGGATCAAAGCTTGAGCATATTTTTGATCATATATATTTGATCATACGCATATATAATATATGATCGTGTAATACCGGCCTAACATTGAAGCATTATCCCATATATGGTAGGATGAGTTGATATTTTCAGGAATATTTTCTGCTCGTCATAGAACATGTCGTGTGTGGCAGTAAAGCACCAACAAAGGTAAAGTTAAGGTAGAGGTGAATGCTGTACAAGATTGGTGAAGCATTCTTAATTAACTCACTATGTAATAGGTGCTGTACGATGCAAAAGTTGGTCGTGAATTTCCATCGCATCCTGCCAAATAGGATACTATTAGTGAAATTAGTTCTCAACCTCGAAATGAACCTTCATGGACCAAACGCACCTACATAGATTACCCTCACCACTAACAGATTAAATCCGATGCATCGGTCACCCTACCGGGACACTATTTAGAAATTGCAGTTAATGGAAATTAAGTTATTGTGGTTATGCGACTGTACAATATTACCGTGTATATTTAAGTGAATATTTTTATTTGTGCTTTATAAAGTAAAAATTGTAATTAGATACTTCGTAAAAGGAATATTAAATACCATTGAAAAATGGAATTATTTTTAATTAATTATAAATTGCAAAGTCAGAACAATGTTCTGCAAACTATGATACAAAAAAGCAGAACTCTTCTTGGTACTCATTACGAGTCAAAAAATGTTCTTGAAGAGTTGAATAGAATATTTTAATAGAAGTTAATGAACGTGTACTGAAAAAAAACTATATTGTGCAATAAAAATATCATATCTGATGAAAATCTTTAGAAGAGGTAACAATTTATGTCACAAAATTTAGTCATAGAATTTGTTTGGCCTGAGAAATATAAAATTCTGATATATATATATATATATATATATATATATATATATATATATATATATATATATATATATATANGTTTACGAGCCCTTAAAGCCCCACAAAAAAATATTCACTGATGAAATATCGTTATTAATCACATTTTTAACTTTCCTTGCGTTTGGTATTGTTTACTATACTAAAAATGATGATTTTTGTCTTCTATTTTTTTCGAGAATTTAAACCAAACTTAACAGATCATATAAGTCACATAGATGATAAAACATTCATATCTAACGAAAAATATTTTTATAGTGATATTCATAGTATACGAAAGCGATAAAAGTTCAAAAATATACCAAATAATGTCAAAAAAGGACAAAAAATGGATATCTTTGACGAAATTACTGAGGTGCAGGGCTGATTTTCTGGTCACCAACTTTACGTGCTATTATAAATGCTGCCAAAATTTCGAGTCGCCACGTGTGGTGGACCTCGCGAGAAAGTGTATTCCGTCAAGTTTGGTTTTAAATTTGTATTGTTTGCAAAATGAGGATGTTGTTCATATATTATAGAAACGAGTATTTAAAAGTATTTGTATCGTACTATATGATTGATTTTATTTTTTCCTGAGTAAAAGTAGATTAGTTGGAGAAGAATACTGGGCAACACCGGGCAATTAGCTAGTTCGAAATAATTATTAATCGCTTTTACTGAATTTTATACCTCAAATCAGAATTTTTCGAACCATGGTCCTCCGCTTGGAATTGGTTGTTCAAAATTATTTAATGAGATTGATTTCGAGAGGACTGCAGCGTGTTTCGATCGAATCTCACAATTCCACTTAGTAGTAAGCGCCGGACGAGTTATGTACAGCTGCTAAATTGCTGGTGGGCCAACTTGAAAATTGCTAAATCCGACCGAAAAATATATAAAATACCTAAAAATATGTCTTTCTTTGCAATTTTCAAGTTAGCTCACCACACGTAGAGACTTGAAATTTTAGCAGCATTTAGAACAGCACGTAAAGAGTTGGTGACCAGAAAATCAGCAGTGCACCTTCGTAATTTCGACAAAAATATCCATTTTCTGGCCTTTTTGGACATTATTTGGTATATTTTTGGACATTTGTCGCATTCGTATTCTATGAAAACCACTAAAAAATGTTTTTGGTTAGATATGAGTGTTTTATCATCTAAGCGACTTGTATGATCAGTTAATTTTGGTGTTAATTCACGAGAAAATATAGAAAGTCGAAAATCATTTTTTGGTATAGGAAACAATACCAAATGCAAGGGAAGTTAAAAACGTGAATAATAATAATACTTTATCAGTAAATATCTATAAACAAGGGGACAATGACATTTGGCCGATGGGTGCTTTATTCTGGGGTACCCCTTGGTCATACATTTAAATAACACATCAGATTCTGTTCATTCACGTCAGTTAAAAATTTATTTATGAAAAGAATAATTTAATAACGGACCTTATAATTTTAAGGTATAAAAATTATTAATAAAAATAAACAATTACCAGTGTCTGCCACTACATGTAAGTCCCATTCACTATCTAGTTAGGTAATTTATATGAAACAGTATTAAACACTGCTGGATAAATATGCTAACTTATATTTATAGATACAGTCCGCTTGACTATATTATCTACAGGCCTATCTCAAAGCTACTGAAATTTTAGATCGAAATTATATGTATCATTGATATTGTAAAAAATAGGAAATACCATTGACTACTCTCCTGAAAGTACAAGACAAGATACATTTTTTAAATTATATGGCATAAAACTGGGATTTAAAATATTTATTTTATTTCAATAGGGCGCTTTATTTACAAATATTATTTATGTACAAATGTGTGGCGAGGATTTTTGTTGCCTGTACGCCTGTAAAATTCCCCTTAAGTAGAGCCGTGGGCTGAGCATACAATGCCCTGGTATTCACTCTCATTGAACGGATAGTTGCAGTTTTAAATTTTGGAAATCTTTGTTTTGAACTTAAAATGATTGTAATTTTATTTACTTGTGATTTGTATCATATTATAATAATAATAATAATTATTATTATTATTAATAATTATTATTATTAATAATAATAATATTTAGCATCCTTTAGTTTATCTTTAATATTGTTTTATTTAGTTGTAAAATATATTTTAAGTATGCTGCAACTACCGATTAAATGAGCACCGTTGGGAACCACGGGAAACCAACGGTCAAAACACGAATATATACAATTAATATAAACATATTTACAAAAGATAATTAAATAAGAGAAATAAATTATAATGTAAAATATACCAGTTTTGAAATAGAAATAAAGATTAAAATAAAATTCAATTATTTACAATACTAAAAAACAACAACAACATATAATTGACGAAATGCTTCGGAATGTCTTCTCAACATGTCTCCGCCTGAAACAAAAGAAAAAGACGAAGCGGCAGTATCACGGTTCATGTGCATCAGTGGTTTCAGCGCATATTACTCTTTCTCTCATGTCCCTCACATAGCTTAGGAACTGACCCAGGGACTGCACTACAGATACTCTATTGTCCCTCATTATCGCAATGGCTAAATCTACGTTAATGTGATAATTTTGGAATGCACCAACTTGGATAAAAGTTCGTTTTTGATCTGTTTTCGGGCATGTTAGTAAAATGTGAATCCAATCTTCATTTTGATCCCCGCAAAGTGGGCAAATAGAGTCTCGATCCCCCCTCAGTTTTCTTAATTTCCACCCTCCTACGCGAAACCATCCGTAACCCGATCGTTCTTTTGATTTGAGACAGTCAATGTATGGTTTTCTGCCCCATTGTCCAGCTACTAAGGTTTGCACGATAAGTGATCTCTTTTCCAGTCTGTTAGTTTCTATTTCACGACGGTATAAGTCTTGGAGTTTTCTCTTAATATCTTTTAGGTCGTTTAACGATGGACTATTCTGACTCACACAAGTGATTCCTGCTTTATGAATTAAATTTTTAATTTGCCTGTCCCATTTTCCTTCTGTATTACAATGGTAAGACTGAGTTACAAGTGGGTTCCTGGTACCTGCCCTTATCGAAAGCCAATATTTAATTGCTCTTAATTGTAGAGTTAGTTCAATGGGAAGCAACCCAAATTCCCATAAAATGCCACTGTTTGCTGTGCATTGAGCAATGCCCGTTACCATTTTAAGATATTTCGTTTGAAGCGAGTTTAAAATATCGTTATTCCCCGCGCCCCATATTTCTGCTCCGTACGCAATTCCCGGGATGAGTAGAGACTGAAACATTTTATCCATGAGTCTTGGTGCAATTTCAGGAATTGTAATTTTTGATTTTGTTATTGTACTTAAAATGTATTTGCCTTTTCGTCGAGCTTTCTCCATATGTCTCGTCCAAGTTACGTTCATGCAGATGGTTACTCCTAAATATATGTATTCTTTAACGTTTTCTAGCGTTTCTCGTTTATACGACCAAGTTTCATTCTTACTGTAGACCCACCCATTTTTAAAAGTCATGGTTTTTGTCTTATTAACGTTAACTTTTAGTTTCGTTTCTTCGCAGAAAATTTCTAATTCATCTAAACTTCTTTGTAAACCTGCTTGTGTTTTTGAGAAAATAATCAAGTCGCCGGCAAAAAGGAGTGCTGGTATTGAAATATTTTCATCTCCGATCCTGGGTGCATCTGCATTTACCGTGGTTAATCTATCTACAAGTCCATCTATGAATAGTATGAAGAGAAGTGGGGAAAGTACGCAACCTTGCTTTCCACCTCTTTCCACAGAGAATGTATCTGTTACACAATCTGATTCTAATCTCACGCATGCCGTGTCTGATTTATACATCCCTTGAAGCATTTTTAGGAATTTTGTGGAGATTCCTTTTACTTTCTAGAGTATACCAAATTATTTCCCTATTAACGGTATCATATGCTTTTCCAAAATCCACGAAAGCACAAAATAGCTTACCTCTTTTCACGGAAGTTGCCTTTTCCGCCATTGTGGTAGTTATAAAAATGTTGTCTACTGTATTACAGTTATTTCTGAATCCTGCTTGCAATGCTGTCACTTTTCCTTCTTTTTCTATCCATTTATTTAACCGAACATGAAGCATTTTGCAAAAAATCTAAGCTATTGTATTAATTAAGGAAATACCTCTATAGTTATTAGGATCGTTAACGTCACCTTTGTTTTTATAAATTGGACAAATTATTGATGTGTTCCAAATTTCAGGAAATGTGGAAGTGTCGTATAAAGAATTGAGCAAATCCACGAGAATTGGGGCAATACTAGAATTTATTTCCTTTAAAAATTCCACTGGAATAAATATACCCGTGATCATGTAACCACTTCTAGCTTTCTGTTTAGTGGTTGGTTCTATCGTGGAACTCAAGTATATTTGGTTAGCATCGTATTTCTCCGTGTTCAGAAAGTATTGAGAGTTCCTTCAACCAAAGTACCTCACTAATATTCTTTGATGAACTGTACATAACTCTTCCGGCGCTTGCTGGTAAGTGGAATTTTGAGATTCGATCGAAACGCGCTGCAGCCCTCTCGAAATCAGTCCCATAAAATAATTTTGAACAACAAATACCAAGTGGAGGATCATGGTTCGAAAAATTCTGATTTGAGGTATAAAATTCAGTAAAAGTATTTAATAATTATTTCGAACAAGCTAATTGTACGGCATTTCCCAGTATTCTTCTCCAACTAATCTACTTTTGCTCAGGAAAAAATAAAATCAATTATATAGTAAGATAAAAATACTTTTAAACACTCTTTTTTTAATATATGACAACATCCTCATTTTACAAATTCTTGACAGTACGAATTCAATACCAAACTTGACTGATCACACTCCCTCCGAGTGACGCGCCGGTCGAATTTTCGCTTCCGAGGCATGACGCGGCTGCACCATTTCATTACAATTCTTGTAAAATGTAAACTATTCATAAAAATTTTACGATTAGAAACGTTCTTCATCTTTGATAAGTACACAAAACAAATAATCCATTAAATTTGATGACGATTGATTTTTTCCTTCTTAAATTACTCTCTTAATTTGAAGTATTTTAATAATTGTAACACATGCTGTCGCGGCCTGTTCTGTAGAACTCTATGAGGTAAAAAAATATTGCTTTTCATAGTTGTCTCCTTTCTCTATCCGTTTAGGCAGCGTAAGAAAATATAACCCTTTTTTTCTCGATTTTTTCGTCATTTATTGGCAAAAACCATTTCTATCATTTTTACCACGTATTTTAAAAATAAAAGTTAACTATTTTCATCCTTGACATCTAATCTCCCTCCTTGCCAAATTTCATCGCGATTGGTCCGGTGGTTTAATCGTGATCAAGTAGCAAACATATACATTTTCGTATTTATATATTCGTATGGATATGTTGAGAAGAGATCTTGTATTTGTACGCGATCCTTCCGTTTTCATTTTGCGTTTCTTTCTTGAATTCCTTTGACTCTTGATATCCTATGTTGATCTGACAATTTGATGTTTGTCTTCTGCCCAAAAAAGACGGTCACCAGCTCTCTCGCCGGGCATTTTTATTCTCCGTTGCCGGATGGCTAATGATGTAAAATTAGTGTGTCGAAAATTTACTGATTCCTTGAAGTCGGCCGTACGCGTTCTGGCACTCCGGAACAATCCGATGGTCGGACCCGACTGACCTGTCAGTGCGGACTAAATAGGCGGCCGGACGTCGAACGCCATCCGGCAGCTCAGACGGAACCAGATCGTGAGTGGGGTTGACTGGTAGTGAGTGGGTATTGGGAGTTCTATGCGTGAATATCTCTAGTTTAAAAAAAGGCAGAGACCCGCGGAACGTATGAGTTAAGCATAATAAGGTACAACGATAACATTTCTTGAATGACATTGTTCTATTTCTTTTTTCTTCACTAATCTTTTTATAGTAAAACATTGTCTGAAAATACTAGTAATAAAAAATATTTCGTATTTAAATAAATTTTATTTGTTGCAAAAAAATTAAGAAGAATGAAATCGCTACAATTTGCATGCTACTGAAGTGTGCCAATAGGGAAAACATTCCTGAACAAATTAAAAGAACACATTCATGTTTGAAAATAATAAACCTGCTATACCATTAAACGCAATCCATGCGCTAATTCCAAATGTAAATTTTAAGTTTTCAATGAATTAAGTTCATTCGCCATGATCGAGCTACCTTCATTAGCAAAATAATTCACAAAACCCTCCCGAAATTATTAGTAACTAATGCTGTTTTCATAGGTCTGGTTTCTGGCGGACTGTTCGGGCGGAACTGACAGACCCGTCGGAACGCGTATGGGCGATTTTAGTCTGACACACTTTGAACATAAATAAATTAACGTTATTTTGAGAAAAGCATTTGCAAACTGCGTATGACCACGAGGGGGATAAGAAACTAAGTTACTCTCCGGAAATAAGCCAGAAACCATCCAAACAATCCCGGTCAGGGCCGGAGGGTAGTGGCGAATTTAATACTTCTAACAGAAATCATTTAATAAATACGTACTGTTATCCATTTATTATTCCAAAATGAATTGCATATATTTGTGCAGTAAAAATTCGAGATAATAATGTCAAAAGTATTAAATGACAAGGAAAATCCGCCACTACCTGAAGGAAAACCGGAGAGAAATCCGTGCCAAGATGAGGCTACAGAGATAATGAACACAACCGTACCAAGGTTGCGTAATTTAGAAATTAACTGTTATAAATAAAATGGATAAAAACATGTATGAAAAGGAATTTAATCAATATCTATGGTACTAAAAATAGCGTGATAAANAAAAGAATTTAATCAGTATCTAAATACTGTAACAATGGCATGATAAACGTAATCTAGCTTCTTAACTTTTCTGTCCGTTGTGAAACGGGGGTTCTGTGATGCTTTTGTGATATTGGTATCCCTGGGAATTGCAAGGTTTGAAACGCACCTTCCCGAGACGGATGATACGTGGTTGCTAAGAGACGTTTGGTTTGATCAGCAGCCGTCCATGCCTCCACCAGATAATGCCCTTCGTGGTTTGGTCTCACGGATGGGTTGGTGTACAATGCCACTGAAAAACAAATAACGAGTACCATGTCCCCCGGGAACAGACGACTTAGGCATTCTTTATGGTTTTAGAAAAATGAGGGGGGGATAGACGTGAGAGGAGGAGATATACAGAGTTGGTAATGAAAAAAAGATTGAGACTGAGGAAGAACGCTAAGAGAGGGCTGGAAACCCAGTATCTGAAATATTCCGTTTCTTTACTGAACATTTTAAACATTTTTAAAATTAGTTATGTCAGAATATCCTGAAAATGAGACATTTTTGATAGACTTAAATGTTTTTTCATCTAAAAAATAACTCTTCTTCAGAACGTCGTATTTATTTATTCAGTGAACATCGAAACGGTAGAAGAAATTGATGAATATTCTAAAAATACAACTGTAACGGGGAAACAAAGTTAAAATGTTATCTCTTCCCTTTTGCGCCAGATGGCGAATATGCCCTTGCAGCATTCCTGCTCATGATCCATTAACTTGATGTTAAAACGTCAGAGAAATCAATTGTGCGCGATATTTCGTGAGAGGTGTTTGCATGCGAACCTACATTGGCGTAGGCTTAAATGAGAATTTATCATTGTACTAGAAACGACAATGACAAAATTACCTTTGTGTATTTGTTGCTACATTAGCAAGCGTACTCGTGTTAACATTATTTCTAAAAGAAAATAAGACGACATGCTTAAGATATTTAACACTAATATATTCCAAATTAATTTAATTGAAGTCCAAATTTAACAATCAAATTGTATATTAATACGTATTTACCTTATGTTGTTACGGTAAAAAATGAAAATTCGTTGGATTTCATTCAGTTCATAAAAAAGAAAATTTTCTTACTCGAACAACTTGCATAAATTCTCTTTGTCATAATGGTCGTGTTATTAATGGATCATATTTTACTGAATTCAAATCTTTTTCACGTGTAAGATTTCTGCGAGAGGTCATTCTTAGAGCACTATATTTAGAAATAAAGTTTGTTTATAAACATCTCTTGAAAAGTTATTTAAATTTCTCGAAACTTTTTAAAAGAAGATTAAGTCTCATTCGTTTCTTCTTCAGCCGAACCAAAAATTCAAGTTATTTTTCACTAATTCGTTTAGAACACTAATGAGAAATGCTTTTTCTCTTGAGCTTTGCGTTTAATTAAGTGGCTTTGTTAGAACAATACTAACTTTAGATTTAAAACAAAAGTTTTAAACGTTATTCTGCGTAATATTCTCCAGAACTCCAAGTTTCTTCAATTGCTTAAAAAGAAATAGCAAGGGAAGTACCTTCGATTCGAGAAAGAACCCGAAAATATTTAAGCACAATTTTTAACATTCGATATAATACTGGCTAAAACAAAAACATCTGTGTCTTCACTATTATTATATTGCACGTTAACAGAGTTAAGTGCTAAAAGTTCTTTATATATTTTACACGCAGAAAACGAATAGAATGTAATCTTCTAAAACTTTTTTTGAATCCCCCGTAGAAAAAACAAATAAAAAATTTATATCCTTATAAGAACAACATTATATTTTTTTCGTAATAAATTGTACAGATGTGTATAAAGTAATTGAAACATGTATTATATTCCTTACCTTCTTACGAAGACTTTTCGATCTGTCAAGAAAATCAATAAAAAGCCCTCCGAAGATAACGCAAACCTTATATGAGGTACTGTACCTCAGAAATACAGATTATGTGGTAGTATAATATATTTCTTTACGGCATGAAGAATCTACCGCCCCTATTAATGCTAATGAAATTTCTCTGATATTCCAGACATGAACATTTGGGTAATAGGTTAAAGTAATAAAGATATGCGCATGAAATTAAATACACGTTTTCGTAAATTTATGAACGAGATGTTTTATTTATGTCACACGTAGAATACGTGCATCGTTGGTGCAATGAACGAATATTTAAAACGTTTAGACCATTTGGAAGTTAACGACATGTCCAAACGACACACAAACTGTTCGATATATTTATTTATTTCAATTTCTTTAATATTATTCAATTTATTATTGCCAATACCAATGAATTTTCAAGTATTACTCATGAAGTAAATTGTGATTGTATGCCCACACACAATCAGACGTGTTTATCAAAGTTGACTTGATGTGTGAAGCCTGACAAAAAAGATCGATCGTGTAATGAAATTTGTGCGTGGGTACATTTCTCAACCTAGCGTCAATCATACTTGGCAAACATGATGTCAAAGTATTTGGACATTGAATGCATGTGAGGTTTAAAATGCTTTCCTTTTTTCCTTGATGCCTGATTCTGTTTGAATCTTCGTGTCGTTACTTGTATTCTATGCGGCCATTGTCGTAGCCCTACTCTATCGATTCGATGCATATTCTGTAACGTCAACCTCCCCGCCTCCAAACGTCTATAATCTGTTGCATGCATCGACAAGGTCAACAGCTGAATCCGAACCGTTCACTAATCTCTCACCTCCGGGAGCATATCGCAGGGCGTGAACTTATGCATAGAGCGGCCTTTACATTAGGGACGGTTCACATCTGCCGAATCCGGAGAGAGGCTCCTGCTAACGACTGCGGTGTGACCTTCCGTCGGTGGCGAAGGCTGCGCCAGTCGAAGGGCCGGAGAGACGCATCCGGTCCGCTTCGCGCGGCCGACCGTGAAGATAGCATGCGGCTCGCAGTGAGTGCTGTGATACGAAAATTAATGGTATTGACCAACAGTATGTTACTTCCGACCGAATTTACGATTTGTTTAAAATATCCACAATGGTAACTAGTACTCAATGCAGCGGCTTTTGGGCTGAGGAAAAAGTGTGGGCATCAACTAGAGACAACGTATTCGCCATTGGCCGTAGGAGGGAGAAGGTGCAGAGAATTTTGATTGGAATAACGTTTGTACTTGAAAGTAAAATGGCAATGATAGGTTATATCGCGAGTTGGTGGAATAAAACAGCGATTGGGATTGGTAGTAGCTAACGTTTCGGAGCATTTATTGCTCCATCTCCAGTGCGAGTACCCAGAGTGGTATTAACATAGCATCCAATAATTAAACTTGTATGTATGATATGTTTTTATGGAAGGTTTCAATTATTGAATGTTATATTAATATCATTTTTGGGTACTTGCTCTGAAGGTGGAGCAATGATCCGAAACGTTAGCTACTACCAATCGTTGTTTTATTCTGCCAACTCGTGATATGACCTATCCAACATGGCTGATAACCTGCAACTTAGGAAAATGGCAATGCTGCGAGATAGATTTTAGTGCAAATTTTTACATGCGGGACGATTGATCCAGGGACTTGGCAACATTGCTGCCACTGAGGCGCGCGAAAGTTATCGAAAAAGACACCTGTCAAACACACGCCCTCGCGCGATTGGAAGCGAATAATTATATTTCATCGACGGCCTGTTTAACAATACACGATGAATCTCCGAAAAAGGGATGAGCTTTATGCACGCTACCTCGCACACGAGTAATGCTCCACGAGGTGACATACCACTCAGCAATCTTTGGAGTTTTGCACCCATCCTAGACAAGTCTATTTAGAATATTCTAAATATAGTTGCTACATTACATCGTTCAAAACTTCATTAAACGATACTAGCACAGGAAACTACTGCGAAGGAGGGTCGTCGACATCCTTTGTGGGAAATCCTGAGGGAGGACTCTTCGACTGAGTTTGAACCACAAGTCCAACGAGAGTTTGGTTTTCAGCTTCCAACGCACGCCATCCGGAATGTGAATCCGCGTCGGCCTTCATCTGTAGGCAAAAGGCGTCCGACGAAGACCTCGTGACTATCTCACTGCAGCAGGTGGTGGGAGGGTAACGTAACTGTCGCGCCGATGGTGATACAACAGCCCCGTCTCCCACTGTCCCTGGACGCCGCTATCTCTGACGTGCGCGGGTGATCTGCTCGCCGCGGCTTCCGGAGACGAGGACCTCCACGCTGGCCGCGCATTAGTGTACACGGCTGCTGGGAGCAATGAGGAGGCGGTGGGAGCAGGGGGGGGGGAATGGTGGACCGCTTCCGGCCGGTTGCCGCATGACCCCAGCTATCGGATTTGCTGCCAATATCCGGAATAGGCGGCTGCGCGGCGGCGGAGACTCGCGTCACGTACGCGGCGACGATGGTGGCCCCGATGTCGCGCTTGTGCTGTGGCGGACGCGGCGTTCCATGGGCGGTCCCCGACGAAGCTGTCGCTCCCTCGGATGACCTGCCACCCACCCTTCCTGCAGACCGGTGGTCACGTTGGCGAACAAGGCCTCCTTCGCGCTCGAGCGCGTCCGCGGGGTAGCGGCGCAAAGGTCGGCCGGAGACGCGGCGGGGAGGCGAGGCGCGCGCATGGCGACTGAGTCCGCGCACTGTACGCGGCGCCTGCGCGCTCCAGCGGCGGGAAAGGGTAAGTTGGGCGCACGTCGCGCTTTCACCGCACTCCGCTCGTGACGGCGAAGCGGGTTGCGGACGAGCAACCTCTGTGGCTCCAGCTGCTGGATTCTGCGTCGCTGGAGTTCGTACCTCTGTGGTCGGCGACAGAAGCCGAAGCGCAGCGCTCTCGCCCGACGCCGCTCTCACCTCTGCCTGTAAGTACTTCGGCGAGGCGCCACCGCCAGGATCGCGAACTTTCATTTGTTATTCATTGTAGAACTTACGACCACTGCTGCATGCTAATGATGAAGTGTGTGTGGCGGCGTGGCAGTGGAAGCGCGGAGCGTGCGACAGGGGCCACATGGCGCACGCTGGCGCCGGTGCGTCGTTATTGCGTTCGCGTGTCCACCCTATTTTAATGTGACACCCTCCACCAAAGTTTCCTTTTGTTTCATAGTTGTGTTACTCGACTTTGTGTGACGTCTGAGAGACAAATATTATAACTCGAAGGATTTTGATTAACATCAGTTCTGCATTATTTCTGGAAATTCCTATATTTTGAAGAATTATTCTTTGTTACTTTCTTGTACTCGTTTTAAGTCCTGTTTATTTCCTTACTTTTATCTCTAACGATAGAGTTTGAAACAGTTCCGTTTTGTCTAATTCGCACTATTGATATCGCTGCTCTGTTTATGGAGTCCCGTAATTTTTAAAACATGTTTAAAGTTACAAAATTGTAGTCGAGTACTTCTGGGACTAATGGGCGATAACTAATAGTCGCTCACCTGTTGAGCGCGGGATCGGTTCGAAGTGGATATATGTACATCAAGTCCGCTCTTCTCCACGAACCAAGTATCCGACCATAGAGGCCCTTTGCGAACTAGGACTATCATTATCCGAGGTGGAACAAATTAAGCTCTGAGTTTGAGGGTTCTCTGTTACTCGAGAGATAACTGCATTGTCCATCGTCAACTGAAACCCAGTGTTTGTCCTCTGGTGTCTCCGGAGGGCCACGCCCCGAGCCGCTGTCTCCTGCCTCCACCCACGAACGCGTCCCAGCCATTTAAAGTTGTTAATTTGTTTAATTAGGCAAGTGGCGCAGGCAGAGCGGTCTCACCCTCGCTCTGCGCCCTGCATCCCCCTCGACGTCGCCGGTGCACATTAAAGCTTGCTCTATTTCTCGGATACAATAATCTCTCGGGGACGGAAGTAAAATGCGAATCGTACATTCATCAGTTCGGTAGACATGACACAAAAGCTGCGCAACAATAGAAGCACAGCGCATTGACGATGACCGTCCGATCTCAGCGCGCCCACCGGGCGTTCGTTCCGCGCTCGCGTGCGACACGGCGGTCTCTCACGCGCTCTGGCCTCCCGTGCTAATTGCGTTTTGATGGTGGCGGCGCGCGTCTCGCGGCCAGCGAGGGACGCGGAGAACGAGGATTGAGATTTCAACCCCTCACCTTCCGTCGCGGTTATTACGCTTTGTGAATCGATATGTCTTCCGCGACAAGATCTTTGAATCTTGTGATGTTTCTGCGGTAGAGAAGGTTGGCGGAGTATCCAGAGAAATATGTGCTAGGTAGCACGATAAGTGATTATGTCGGGTTCAAGATATTTTATCAATGGCAAAGCTCCACCGTAATTTAATTTGCTTTACTTATCCAGATCTAATTTTCAGTCCATTGAGTCTATTATGATTTACGAAGACTAAAAATATGCTGTAATAGGTCGAGATAAGGACTGTGGTATACATCCCGCTGCCGAGTTGGTTAATGTGCGTCATGGGAAGTTGACCCAAATTGTCTGTGAAGTTTGTGAAGTCTGTGAAGAGACTTTCTCTTGAAAAGGTCTTTTAGAGTCTTGAATGTGGAAAACCTGGAATAAAGACTATGAAATATGCACGGATGGAGAGCCTTTATCCTTATAAAAGCCTCATAATGGCAATTAAAGTATATGAAGGGAAAGAGAGAGACGTTTATCAATACGTTACTGAGAGGGAAATAATATTCGAGCAACAGTAAATAACTTTACTATTATGTTAACAAAATTCAATGAGGTATTGGTTGATTTATATTCTTCATAGACAATTATGTAATACTTTTCCATCGAGGGATTAAATATGTACAGTATGTAAAATCTTGGAAATATTTACGAGAAAATATCTTCCTCAAAAAGTAGAAAATATTTGCGTGAGCTGCCACGATTAATACGCTGTTGTTTCTCTCAAATTTTTCTTTTTGTGATGAGAAGATAACAAATAATTAATTCACTTGGCGTCATTACTCTCTAACTTAGCTGATTCTTTCGAAAAAAAAGAGGTTTATATTACTCCATTTTTTTCCTCCTTGGAACCGAAGTCATAATTGAAAGCAAAAAATACCATTTAAGCTTGAAAACGTCAATGTTCTTCTAAAAATTATTTGGCTTGGTATTTGAGTATAAATAGCGAATGAAAAGTTTTTGTTTTGATCTTATTTATTTGTATAATCTTATTAAAATTTAATTTAAAAAAATCATTTTTTAAAGATGCATTTCCAAAAATATGTACATGAATCGCGTAGTTATTTGTATTCAACTAATGATTACTCATAAATGTTTCTTAAAATGAGTGTTGTGTAAATCTCTATTTCATTGACAGCAAAACCTCTATTAAGCAATAAATAATCGATAACAATTGTCTCGAAATAAGTGAGTTTGCAGCTGTATTTCCTAGACCAAGGAAATATCTCCGACGGGAAACGTTCTTTCTTGAAAGTGAAGGTAACCGTACGTGATCAGTTCCTTCATTGAGGTGGAATGAGACATCATAAATATTCCCTATTGCCCCATCTGAGCGTCTAAATTTATGCCGTGGTAATATAGATGTTATGGAACTTGCTCACTTGCGATTCTGATTTACATGCTTCGTTAGCCTGTAGCGAACATGAAGAGCAGTCTCGTTTTAGGCGAGCCGAATGATAGCTGCATAGAGGCGCAGACTTGACCATTCTCAGCACGCGAACGCCCCCACTGATATATATACAAAAGCCAGTGGGTGCCGGTCGCCTCTCTACTGTCACTTGGTCGTCTGTGCGTGAATGCCCCTTTAATGAGAGATACGTGGTGACGTATAATACATTTCTGTAATTGTACACACACATGTAATATATTTCTATAAACGTCACAGGTGCTCATGTGGACTCTCTGATCCGGCTACTTTGTTCCGATTTTGTCACTGAGTATAATTTATTAATAGGTATCATTCCAATAAGGGAACCTAATGCAAAAACTTAAGGAACATCTGAGAAAATAGTTTCTTTAACTCCAAATACGGAATATTTCTTTTATTCGTTTTGGATATTTGAACGAATATATTTATAAAAAAATTTCATTCACCTTTTTTAAACTTCAAGAAAACGTGACTACACCGGATATCTTTAAAATTGACTTGATTGCAATGACAGAATTCAAATCACATGTAACAATATTTCTTGATATCGTAAATTTCAGAAAAAACTTTGTGACACGGGAGCAAACTGATCATTCCAGTAATCAAAAACGTTAATAATTTTCTGATAAAACCGCACATATGTCAACATTTTTGAAACAAAGCGCTGTCGTTTGATTTGATTCGCGCAATTTTTACCGCGCAGCGAACCAGCGCAATGTTAGGTTTTACTACCCACCAATAAACCGCAATTCGGATTAGAAGTGATATGCCATTGGCAAGGTTACTTTATATCACTGTTTTATGATTCAAACATCTTTTAACAGTCGTGCGTGGTTCATAATGTGCTAAGAAGCAATTATTCTTCGTTAGATGCAGTACTTGACCTGGAAATATTCTCATCAGAAATAAATGACTATTACCATTTCATTATTGCTGGTGCTATTACATTTTATTTCCAACCGTAATTAACATTACTTTGGTTAAGATTTTTTAAATTGTTGTAACAACATAACAAATCAATTGAAATCAACATTATACGAAATATAATTATTAATCAGAATAAAAATTGTTAATATTTTTTTGCAAGTCTGGAGACCGTTAAATAAATTTAAGTAACATAGAGGGTTATACATAAGTAAAAAAGCATGTAAGAACGCTTAACAAACATTTTGTGCGTCATCTTCCTTAGTTTTACTTTTCTTATTTACATTTTATTGAAAATATTTTTTCAGGGTGAAAAAGATTCATTACAAGCTATTGCCGGAATCATTCGTTTTGAAGTTCTTTGACACTGAAGAAATTGTTTTCGGAGTACCACTAGTGTGTCAATGTTTAGTTAGTTGGTAATGGTGGTGTTAAATGTGAACGTCGTTCTCGCAATTACATCTCAAGATCAGACCTTGAGCAGATAGTCCTAGGCTAATAGTAAATTGTGTTTGAATTTATTACAAGTTAATTACAAATTATTAATTTTACTTTAATTAAGCTTTCATAATTTCTTTTCTTTTCTTATTTAAACACGGAGTGAATGTTAAATAACGAATTTTTGTTAGATAATTAATGTTTTTTGCAAGCGTTGTTCTATAAGGCATGAATAATTGCCGACAAATATTATGGCGTTCTTCGAATGAAGAAGAACAAATGTAGAGTTCTCGGGAGGATTTATTAGAAATTGTTTAATAATATTAGTTATTTTGAAAATAATTATTTGATAATTCGCTTAATCCAACACATTTACCATTAAATATTTTGCTATACTAATGCAACGGTCATGTAAGGAACTGACGTGGCATAAAAAATAAACATCTTACAAAAAATGTAGTCTTGTGGAATAGCCTGCCATACAATTTGTACCTGATGCCTCATATGGGACAAATTTCCTGTCGGTCTTGCAGAGAGCGCAATATGACGTTTCATCCAGTCCCAAACATGCTCAATGGGGACAGATCTGGGGATCGTGCTGGCCAGGGTGGTTGACGTACACCTTGGAGAACAAGTTGTGTGTCACGGGCTGCATGTGGACATGCGTTATCCTGCTGGAAAAGGACATCGTCTTGTTGGTGGGCGAACGGTAGCACGACTGGTTGAATGATGTTTTAGATGTACCGTGCATATTTGTTGTGAAGTCGCGGTGCGGTCCGATACAGCATTTCGTAAGATGCGAGTGTCTTGGCGTGCACCTGTGCGTCGTAGCTGTCCGGACCCAGGCTGATGGGGAAGTGCACCTTCTGCTGACCACCGGCGACAACATCGATGCACTGGGGAGACCTCTCGCCCCACGTGTTGCGCAATTCTGCGGTATGACCACCCAGCCTCCTAAAGACCCATTATACGCCCTCGCTCAAACTCCGTCAATTGCACAAACGGTGCACGTTTACGCTGTCGTGGCATGCTAATAATGTTGCAGACACATACATTTGGCAAGGCAAACTGGCTGCTAGTGGCTCTGAAGGTCAGCAACTGCTGCGAAGCTTGCAACATTCCACGGCTGATATCGCGATTCCTGGTTTGCCCGCAGCGCTGCGCGTTTGATAATCGCATTAACTGCCCTCTCGTAGGGTTCTGTGCAACTTTGGTATTTCTCACTTATTTTCTTCATGGTGTTCTTTTTTCATTTTTCAGGAGTGTATTGTAATACGAACCGAACCATTTTTACTCTTGTCTTAGGAGTGTTCTGAATAGTTAAATCCACGTCTGCCTTGGGATCCTTGATAGGAATTGATGGGATGGTCCCTTGCTTGCCTCTGGGAAGTAAATTAATTTATTGTCATGCGCAGTTCTTAACTACATTTTTGACAATACATTGTTGTTGTTTTTTTCATTGTATTTCGGACAGTTCCTCAAGGGCGCGGCAACAAATCAGATTTTTGAATAGTGCTCAGTAAATATCTCTCGAAATCCCTTCGACTAACGAAATTTCCTATATTTTATTTATGTTAAGCCAACTGAATGAAATTTTACTTCATTCTCTTAATTATGTAGATCAAGAATATCTTTGTTCTTTCCGTTAATAAGGGGAGTAAGCTGCGAGATGTATAATAATGCGGCACGCCAAAGAGAATGCTTAGTAGAGGATGAACGCAGGTCCGACTACTCATCCACCTTGTATTTGAGTCGTTTATGAATTACATAAAAATTAGACGTTGCGAGATGTACAGTTATATAGCGACGCTGATTGATTACGTTGTGAATGAAAGAGGACTTAATTCATTTCGGCTAATTTTTTTTAAGTTCTTTATAATTAATTATATGAAGAAACATTTTCATAAGTGAGAGAATAAAACGGACAAATTTAACATTATGGTAGAATCCTAACAATTTTCTTCATAAATCCTTCTGCGAATGCTTCTACCTTCATCATCTCCTCAATCTTTACACTTCAACAGATTTTCTTAAAATTGAATCGCCAGGACCAACAAGCCTAACATCGCCGACTGTGAACGAACGCTGTCGCGAGCCGTATTGAAATTATCATACCCTAAACTACTAATATTACCGGTGGCGGAAAGAAGAAAATAGTGTGAAACAATTTTTTAAAAATAATTACCGAAAATATAAAGAGCGACGAATAAAACTTATATTTTCGGAATAGAAATAATAATTGTAGTAATATGGCATCAAAATTGTTTTCGAACCTTGATTATACCTAAATGTTATATTTGACCAATAAATCACTGAAGTATACAAAATTATATAAGCAATGTTATTATACACTCATTTATTTCATTAAGAACTGTTTTCAACCTTATTTGATTTTGAATTCTCGTGTTCGATATGAATCTTAAATATTTTACAGCGTTTATGGGAAATATTTTCAAAAATAAATGAGGCGAAGCACATGTATGTTTTAAAAATTCATTTACAAAACTGGATTCCAAGTTTGAAATAGTTTCGATTTATGTATTTCAATAACAATCATTCCTTCACATGTAAATGCTTTTCATTATCTTCTAATAGTTTGAACAAATCAAATGTTGCTAATTAATTTTTTATTAGTCTATCGTGTATTACTTTATCATATTTCTGAAAGGTTTCATTTTGTAGATGTCCCTTTATCTCTGTCATTCCAACCGTGGTGTGTCGAGTTTGTAATCTTACAGTTAACTATGCACTGTTTATTGTGTTCTTTTAAATACAAATTGAATTGGAATTTTAGTAAATACATAAACACAAGTATGCCGACCCCTTATCTAAATTAATATACTTTGTTTTGGTCATAAAATTCGAACAGTCTAAAATTGATTCGAAACCATTGAAAATTGTGATTCTAGCATTTGCAGCTGGCACAGACAAATATAAGACGCTGAGACGCGAGGGAAATTTCGTTGTTGTATTTTTATATTATTCCATGTGGTCCTAGTAGACGAACACTTTAGGTAACATTAGCGTGAGTAAAGTTAATTAACTAAATGTAGAAAATTTACATATTCAAATATAATTACGAGTATCTATCTTAATTTCGCCTTAAAACGAATAAAAAACATCACCGATTGTTTAAATGAAATAAATTTAATAATTATTGAGGCCGGAATACCTTACATCTAATCAAAAATATGCCTGAATTTTATTTTACTGGGTAGGAAATTTTTTGTATTTTATATTACTTTTATCTTCAAGTCACCGGATGTTTGAAAAATTATTGACAAGTTTTTTCGATGTAACTTGCGAGTTACGAAACCATTGCGCTCTGTTATGAGTGGAAATAAGGGAGGTACACAACACATATGTTCATTTTGCAAAACAATTTTATTAACAATAAATATAAATACTCTTGGTTACAACTAGTAACCTTATAACACTACAAAAGCAGAACTACTGAAAATCTATTATACAGCTTATAACTATTATACAGCATGTGCTCTGTAATGCAAATAACACTAATACAAAAAATATAAATGTATCAAGTGTCCCCACTCTTAACTAAACTTAACATTACATACACAGAATTGCTTATTCCTGAATATACAAACACTAAACCAAAAATTTTGAGATGGACTTTGCCATAGAAATGTCTTTTTGATATGTTTCTTCAAACGTTCATTAAAAAACTTGTTCACTAACGAAGTCTTGATGCGCCCAATATAGTTCCAAAAGTTATGTCTTCGGACCTTTTACCTGAAGGATGAGATGAATATTGGATTCTTCATAAATGATGTCCTCATAGATCGTATGTAGATGCAGATTCTCCTTACAGTTGTTAGTTGACAGAAATTTTAATAAACACATTAGTCTCACATTAAAATACTGGTTCATGTGACCACTGGCCACTGTCGTAGACACTACGTCATAGGTTGACACGACGTGAGTCGTGTTGCGATCCCCTGATGGGAATTGTGGCTGTTGAGCGATTGTGCCGTGGAACTTATATAGTGAAATCATATGCCTTGAGGTAATTGACTCTCATTTGCTTGTTTACCGAAGCGTCTTCATACGTTCACTTCTCCGTGGCGTGCGTCATTTACTCTTTGGAACTTCAGTATTCCGTGATCCTTTGGGTTGACCGACTTTCCTTTTCAATAGTTTACTAGCCTCCGCAGTGGCCGTTCGCTCCTTACTAACGCTTGTAACACGCTCAACCCCCTTACTCTTACATGCTCTTTAATATTTCAAGCGACTGATAGTATTATTTTTTAAACTGATAGTTACAAACAAAATGATGCTTTTACATTACAGTTCATCATATTAAGTTATAAAACAATTAGTATGAAAATTTACATTACAATTCATCATCTTAAGTTACAAAACAATTAGTATGAAAACCCCCCAGGGGACTTACATCTAGTAAGTACGTGTTTGGCAAACACAGGGCCCCGAGCTGAGTCTGACATTGCTTCCACTAACTTGTGAAAGGCTCCTTCCTTTCTCTTTTCTGAACTCCTTTGGTCACCTCTTGTTCTTTTCGATCCCGACGCTATTAAGGCTAGGGTATCTTTCATTTTCCTGATTCCTCTCATTTTTGTTTTACACCTCATTTTTTGTCCCCCCTTATTCTTTGTCCCCCCTCATGTTATGTTCCCCCTCATTTTTTGCCCCCCCTCCATTTGATGTTTTGGTGTATGTTGTGAGATATGTTTTGGTGTGTTGAAGAGAAAGAGGGTTTTTAGTGGATAGGGTTGAATCATTCGGCGAGTCCCACATGTGGGGAGAGTCATGTTGGCTCTCCCTAGTGCGTAACTGCATTTTCCCTACCTGTACAAGTTTTTCGAGCTCCAATGACCTTTGATGTCGACATGAGCCATAAAGCCCCACAAAAAAAATAGTATGAAAATAAACGAAACACTTAAATTTCTCAATAATTTGATTAAATTAGAGCGCTAGTATTACCTTAATTAAATTTAGTGAATTCAGTAACATAACTCCACGAATTATTTTTAAAACAATTGAGTACTCCAGATTAAGAAATTATGTAAGCAATTCGGATATTAATGTTTTCAAAGATATGTACAATGAGTGACCAAATGCTGTGTATTAGTTTTCCGCGGTAGTTACACCCGTGCATTTGATTTTCTGTCATTGTTTTGTTACTACCAAAGAACGTCCAACTATCCCACAACAAACCCGAAGCCATGGGATTCGAGGAGCATTGAGCTTCAGAATGATTCAGCCTCGACCCGACGAGAGGGGGGGGGCATGTTCAGAATCAAGCTCCTCCCGCTTCGATGACTGACATCGGCGATTGGGAATCAAACGAAAATGAAACTTTTCATTAACATAACATTTTGTGCATAGTTCCACTAAGTCTGATTTAAATAATGAAATAAATTAAATGAAAGACAATTGGTGATTACCACATCAAGGATGGTGTTATATTTTATGATTTTAAGTTTTAGGACGGTTAAAATGAAATTTTATCTCCCCTCCCCCCTAATCACCTATAATGAGTCTGTGCTCATTTATAGCAGGTTCCAAAAACCTTGGTAGTCAGATTTTCTTTATATATTTGATGCTTATTTATTTTGGACACTTGTTTCTTTAGAGAAATGAATGTTACGACTCAGTTTTGTTCATTTCTTCCTTACCTTGAAATTCGAAATTCTTGGGGCTATTGAAAAAATTGGAATTAAGTAAATTCCGGATTTTCAATTTTTTTAACGATATCGTACAATAATTTGCAAAAATGTCATTTTATAATACTAAGAGAAAGTATGAAAATTTAGCTAATATTTTATGAACAGGAGTTGTGTGGTGGTCTAGTTGGGCAAACTAAACAATACTACTACTAGATAACATTCGGTCAGGTGAAAATTGTAATGAACCGGGAATCGAAACCCGCGACTCCTGCATTTATTACAGGGGTGTTAACAACTACACAACCCGTTCGCCGCTAAAAATGAAGGAGTCTCGGGTTTGATTCACCTTTTCCACCTGACCGAAAGTTATCACATGTCTTCTCCACTTGCAGGGTACACGGAGGAAATATATGTAATATCACCACTTCTTCTCTTTCAGTGTATATTTAATTCCAGTCACACTCCGATCCAATTGTACAAAAGAAAGTTAGCGAAATTTTGTTACTTCATTGTTCATGTCCTTATTGCAGAACCATTTCTAGAACATAATGTCATTCCGAGAATGTACCCTTCGCAACGAAGCGGAACATCGTCACAAGCTACTGCGAGTCAGGCGTTGAATATGGAGCTGATTCTCAACCCCCCGAACCGCGACCTTGTGGTCGGCGTTCCAGTCATATTCGACCACGAAGCGGCAATCTCCACTCGGCGTTTTGGCGGCGGAGTGGCAATGCGATTCCGTCTGCAGATTCAATAGCGGAATGTTTTGGTCGGACGAGTGTCGTTGCAGGTATGCTTGGGACACTTGACTTCAAAGGAGACACCGAAATGAAGGAGGAATAATTTGCGTTTAGATTGAAAGGGATGAAGGCACAAGATGAAAAATATCGCTCACAGAATAAGTTAATGTGACTGGAGATGGGATGGAGACAAAACGAAGTAACTGATAAGGGATGAGTGAGAGCAGGTGAGGGTTATGACGAAAGTGGGCAGATCCAGTTCCACAGAAACTCGTCAATTCGCTGTGGTTCTGAAAGAAGGGAATTTTAATTTTACGTTTTAATCATTTCCACGAAGTTTTTCGTAAATTTGAAAGGTCTCGTACATTATAAAATGCTACGTTAAATAAAATTAAAATATGAAATGCGCAAATACACGAAACAGAAAATAAATTAAATGTGCAAGAATGTATTGCGTCAATAAAGAAAAAAACAAAGACTGGGGCTTGAAAGTGAATTGAGAATTCGGCACGGTAAAAACTGACAGACTGAAGGAATTGTTAAAAGAATTTGTGTGGAAGAAATGAGAGATAGAGCAGTGATGCAAAGGAAAAAGAGACTCGAGCAGCGGACAGCAGTGGAAATGTGGACAAAGAGTGGTTTGGTGCGATAGCTCGGGAGAAGTAACGATGCTCAAATTTGAGGCAGTAGTGGTGCGCGAGCAGTCTTCATCGGTGGCATCCCAGTTCCGCACCCCCGATGTAGTGGTTAGATCCTTTTGACCCGACACCGACTGTGGCCTCCGGAGGTGGTTGGTTCATAACGCGCTTCGCTTCAGTGTCGGAGCAAAGGCTGTGGAATCCGCCCCTCCCCACTCCGTCCAGTCGGCGCGCCGACGCGGCCTGTGCGACCCTTCTCGACGTCGACGCTTCCCATCCCGCCGCGCTCCCACTTCGCCAGCCGCCCGCTTTCGCAGCCGCATATGTAGCGGTCCCTTTCGGCCGGCCCTGCCGCACTGATGCAAACCTCTCGCATAGCTGGCGTTGGCCCGCGGCCAGGCAACGGCGCGACCGCCCCGCGCCAGGTCTCTCGCTGACGTACGCCGCGCCTAATTGCTGTGTGGTCCGAAGGGTGAGGTCACGGGGCGGGCGCGAGGCACTGGCCGGAGGACGGCTTCGTTCTCCAAGCATAAGGGCTGCCAGTTGGGCGCGGAGTTCCGCCCCAGGGTGCCCTGTGCCGATCGCGCGATATTTCTTTCGGTGACGGTACGATGGTGTGGAGTAAAAACTCGATTGGAATCGGGCAGTGAACGGTTTGCAACGATGCGAGAGCTACGAACAAGATCGGATCATAGTCTGCATGGGGCTGCGCGTTTTGCATAAAAACGATTTGAAGCCGACATTTCGCTCAAAATGAATTATTTTATCGGAAACACAGAAGGATGTGAATCGCAAGATATCGCCACTCCAATATATACGTCCCAAGAAAAACTTGAATGTGAAAACAGTTTGGTAGTTTCATATAACTCACAATTTAAGAACAGAAAAATCACAAAATATTTTGCACCAAAATATATGAGCTAATGAATAGCAATTTTGCGCATATAAATCCAACTAAGTATATGTAACATTCCAATTTTATTCAGCACATGGCAGCCTTCTATCTTTTTGGTGTCAACGTGTTCTTTGGTTTCTTTCAGTTGGTGTCTATAGTTTGGTGCATTTCAAAAGAGAAATACGTTAAACTCCAAGACTTCGGCATTAACTACAAACTGCAATTTATTTAACATAAAATGCTATTATTTTCGTAATATCTTTAAACTAGAAATTCTATAAAACCATTCATTGCATATTTAAGTTTATCATTGTCAATCAAGACTCCGAAACTGTGGTTAAAAAAATGTTAGATCTTGAAATGAATGAATTGTATGATATGAATGTAGGAATGATAAAACTGCCCTATTACTAGATATTTATCTTTAAGAAAATGGCTCCGCGTCAGCTGTTGGAATGTAACGTGAAAATCTTGGAACCATTTTTTTCAAGCTACGGCTACTTACACTATTTTATAGGATTAAATTATTAACAAAACGTCCGCTAAAAACATTCAAATTAAAGGTTGTGAAAACTTAATATTCGCGTTCCATAACCAAAATAACTTGTCGAAAATTGTTTGTGGACCTTCGTTATCGTTTCACTACCGAACCAATCAAATGAGTGCCAAGTACCTTTACGCGTCTTTAATGAATGAATGTATTTCACGAACACTTGACATTGAAATCCACGTGGAGTACAATATATACTCTAGAGCGTTGCGTGATCAATTACTTCCAGTTTGCTCCCTCCCGTGGTTAAGCGTGATTCATCGGTTGGAAAAATTTGAAAATCATTAAATATTTTAACTGTATTATCCTTGTGTGTTTTACGGAATTTTCAAGAGTTTAATGAATTATCAATTATTGAAAGTATCTGCTCGATTGGCATTCTAATTTGTTGTCAAATACGAAGTTAAAAATATATAGTGGCAGATTTATCATATAATATACACGATTATCGTGGAGGGAAATTTCCCTATTGTATAGGTAATTTTTAATAGTATTTCTGAATACGAATCAAATCATTTATCGTGTATTATCATTTGTAATAATACATGAACACCCAGTACTTATTTCTGATTTCATACAATAATATATTATGTGTAACAATTTTTGTGGGAGTGTATTCCTTTGTTACTGATATTCGTAGTTCGTTTTTTTTACATATCTAGAAAAAGTAACATAAGACTTCGAATTCGTTCATTTTTAAGTGTCCCAGACGTTAATTTCTATCGTTCCACATAAAAAAATAATTCATGTATGGTTAGAGGAAAGTAAAATGTCACTTTGCATTACATTAAAAACAGTATTATCCTATTTAAGAGTTTTTACATTTCAGTTTATTATTATACTAGTGTTAACATTATTATTGTTGCACTTAATTCAAGTTAGTGCGAGGGACAGAATAATCGTCTGAACTAATCATCTGCGTCTAGTCTTTCATGATCTGCTGTCGAAAGTGCCATCGGCACCGGTCGAGTCTTAAATGGCTTCAGTATGAGCAAATTTGCGAATGTTGTTCTTCCAGGAAGTTATGTAAACAAATGGTAGCTTTTGTACAACAAAATTTCCTTTTTATTTTGAAACCAAATTTTAGGGATATCGGTAATCTTTAAAAAACAAACGTATTTTTAATATAACTGAGTAAATGATTCTATGTAATGAAATATGTCAACATGCCTTTCTTCGCCTGATTGATAGGTAATATTTTTGCATGGGTATCTGAAATATTCTACAAACATTTCAACAATTAAGGCTTTTTTTAATTAATATGAAAATGTTTTGAGCAAACACTAGTTACTATGAGCAGCAGTTATCACTCTGCAACAAGATTTATTCCAGCTTCACAGAATAATTTCTCCCAAACATATTTCCCTTTTTCCTAACAATAAAATCTGAGGAACAAGGTGAAGTTGGTTTTTATAATCTGTTCTTACAAATGGATCAATTACTAAAAATTACTATTTTCCATATTGTTTTTGACCTCGGTATTAATATTGGAAGAAAGCTTTTACTTACGCACATGAAACTTGCGGCGACTTGAAAGCGACTCCAGCGCTTGCAGCGGTGATTCTAGGAGAAACTGACCGGACAAGTTCCTTCCGAGCGCTTGTAATGACTGAGAGGAGTTGCGGTTTTAATTTTGTGAAGTGATTTTAAGTATGATAGCCTTCATGATGTTATATTAAAAACACGTAATCTTATTCAATCGAAAATTTGAGTTTTAATTAAGAATTTTTTTGTGAAGTATTGAATAATGTTATATGGAAGTGTTTTAAAAGAGTTTTTGCAACGTAGAATATAATAACAATTCTAAAAATTCTGCTAATACAAGTATTCATATATTTCAACTAGTGAGTACGGAAGGGAGCAAAGAAATGTGTAGATTGCTGCAGTTAGACGAAAAAATAAGTTGCTATGCTTTATGATATCTGATCTTCGTAATGCAATATTACGTGAAATGTTCAGTTAATAATATTTATTATTATTATAGTAAGAAATAGAATAAACATTTGCAGGATGTGCAATTATTTGATGTTGTAATGTAACCTTAATATGTTATTTTCTGTGAAATTACTGAGATTCTTAATGAGAAATATATGCAAGGACTATTATATCCTTTTAAATGCGGTTCAACTGATTATAATAAATTTTCACTGATGATGGCTCCGATGTTAACAATTACCTGCGTAATGGGTTACGCAAGTGGCACTCACTGCTGCTACTAATCGTTTATTGTTAATTTTAAAAATCATCTCTGGGTAAGCGGCGATGGCCTGAATGGCTAACTTATTCATCAACGAAGAGAACTGTGAAAAACAGAAACACGAAATTTGTACTGTATGTACCTTGTGTAACAAAACCACCCACTGAGAAATTAATTTTCGAAATTCTGATTTTAAAGGTGTGAAATAGGGTAAAATGTGCATGATCGAATTTTCACTATTTGCACTATATATCACGAACTTATTGCGATATTCTCAATTTTTGTAAGAAAAAAATACATTTCAATATATAGACACTGTTATTTCTGTTTTTCGATATTTCATTTTTTGACGGGTAAAAAGGGGCAGAAATGATTTCATATTTTTATCGTTCGCGCTAACGGCATTCTAAAATTTTCGCTTTATCCCATGAGCTAATAAGATAATCAACTCTATATTTGTGAATAAATGTTGCTCAATTAAATATCTTAGAAGCAATTTCTGATTTTTTTCCAATGGGGGAAAATCGATGGATATGTTTGATGTGTCTTCAGTGGCTGACATATTTATAATTTTCTGACTGCACTGATTGACGATAAAGAGTTGAATTTTCGACGGATTATTGCATTTTATTGTTGACACTCACTAAAAATTAATTTTTCGAAATTTAGAATTTAAAGGGGTTATTTGGGTGTAAAGTAGTTTTTCGTTGTTCTGGATATTTTTAATACATATCACGAACTAATTTGGATATTATTATGTTTTTTGCGTGTAAATGTTGTTATATGTGTATCTAGAAAGGGATTTTTGGGTTTTTCGATTTTTGAATTTTTTTAATAATGTAATAGACATGTTTTTCAGGACTTTGTTGTTAGCGATAAAGACATGCTATATTACATTCGCTATATTTCACGAGCCAATTGAGTTTCTGTTACTGTATGTACGGTTTGTTAAATCAAAAATCTGAAAACTCTTTTCTTTAATTTTCGATATTTCAGTTTAAAATGAGTGAAAAAGAGTGACAATATGTGGTTGTTTTTCTAAACGCCTAACACATACATATGAGCAGAGAGAAAAATATTAAATATAGGGTATCAAAACTTAAACTGTGTGTTGCTTGAGTGTTGTAAAAACTCGCTAAGAAAGCATTTTTGAAATTACGATTTCAAAGGGATGTAGGAGTGGGAAATGTGTTATTATCTAATTATTACTAAGTATTGCAAACTATTTAAAAAATTTGAATGTAAACGTATAATTTAAATTAAAACTAAATTAAAACGAAGATTATCAGAACAATAAACATTCTCGTGCAAAACAGGAGGCGGTCGGCTAGTATACTTCATAAGAAATATTATTCGTATAATTATAAGAAATTTTACTCAAGTAGTAGTAAAAGCAATTGTCAAAAAAATATGGACATCACTTTTCTCCAACTTCGTCAAGGAATCCATTTAAAATTGAAACCCTCATTAAGAATAATTTCATCACCATAACTAAATATTGAAAACTTTTAACTTCATAATACGATACAACAATAATTTATACAACTCCTATTTGTACGTTCGGGTAGTTACAGATTTGTATCGAATAATGTAACAACTTACTTTCGTCTCGTTTACACCCACTATTTCTTCGAGTCGCGTGACTAACTGCAAGTAATTTTCCTTTGTTAATTGTTTAACGATTAAAGTCAATATCATAATTCACAGCCTCAAATCCGGATTTTATAATTTTCCTCATTATTTGTGAATTTTAATTAAGTTATCTCTTAACAAAATTACCAATAAGAAGGCACTTTTGTCACTAGTTCGGCAGCTGCTGCCGCTTATAAAGGCGGCTCCACACAATCGTCGTTCGGCGAATTCCGAGCAACCGCTCAGCGAATCCCGAGCAATACCGACTTTCTCGGGGTATTTCCCGAGTATTCGCCTTTTGGCGAGCTCACTGATCCAGATATAAGCAATTTACCGAGCACGTGCTCGCTCTGGGAGTGACGAATGTTCCTGTTGGTAGTTAGAGGTTAAGGAGAGTGAATCTGAAGTAATTACACATCTGCTGCGTACGTAGCTGTGTATTGTGAAATGTTAGGTAAATTATCTGACCTTAATTCAATCAATGAAATTAAATCATTAATAATCTTATTTTTATTCCATGTGGATGTATCTATGGTAATCTGTATTCTTGAATTTAAGCTTCTTAAAATCATTATAGTTTTTGTCCACTCTCAAAGAATCAATATTGTATAACTATGTTAATTGTGTCTCCACAACATTCCACTCTACCTATTTATTCAAATATCATTAATTACATTTAAATGTTATATTTTTATTATTTATTTTTAGAATCGAATTTTTTATTTTCACGTTTTTTAATTTCCTGAATTTTCCGCGTATAGGAAATACGTGCTAATACTACTAAAAAATCGGTAATGTTAATAATGTCAATACACGTTCAATACTTACTTTAGGATGCTTAACAAGAAAGTCCAATAAGGTGAATAAAAATGTTCGAGGTTTAAATTACCCATAAAATAAACATTATATATTAAAAAAGGGAGTGCAAACTGCTATGATCACTTTGGGGGTAATAAATGAAGTTACTCCATCACTACTTGATTACTTCCAATTTCTCTATTTTATCACTACTAAAACACTTATTACGTTGTGCGATAAGGAGAAAAATGACAAATAAGTAGTTTTTTCACCGATTACTTACTCGAAATAACTATACTCGTATACTCGCAATCCGTGGTATTCGCAAAAGCACGAATATATGGACAATACCAGAAACAGGTCTCTCGCAAAAATTAGCCTTGTCTCGGCTTGTTTTGATGTGTCTCAAGAGACGACAGGCGTGGGAGGGAAAGGACGAGCACCGGTATTCGTGATGCGACGAATAACGAGCATCCCATCCACCTACTCGCTATTCGGCCAACGGTTGCTGGGGGTTCGCCGAATGACGAATGCGTGGAGCCGCCTTAACATCTACGACTCGTCTATCGGAGCATATCATTTCTCCTCACGGCCACACGCAGCGCCACTGGTTTTATGTAAATGATACTCAATTCACAATTTGAAGTTTATCAAATTAACAGGTCTCATATCTGGTACCCATATGCATAGAATATAAAAGAAAACCCGATGAAACATTTGCACTATTTTTTTATGGCTGATTGGGTATTTGGGATGTCGATAGAGCAATTTCCCGGTTAGAATTCATCGGAAGTGCCACTATTATTTCCAGAGAGTTGCAATGATCTGTATCATATTCCTGTGTGATATTTCCATTCAACCATTTATTCACAAATGTATCTTGATAATTATATTTCCCATTGAATGTACATGGCGAATGAGTACAAACAACAACAGAGAAAGTTTCCATACCATTCTAAAGAATGTCCCAAAATTAACGCAAGATTTGAATTTAATAGAAAACACAGTTTTTAGTATTTTGATTGTAATTTTTATATTGAATCATAAAGTACATAGGATAGGGTTATTCCATAAATAACCCTATCCTATGTACTTTATGATTCAATATAAAAATTACAATCAAAATACTAAAAACTGTGTTTTCTATTAAATTCAAATCTTGCGTTAATTTTGGGACATCCGTTATATCCTATAAATGTTCAACATTTTCATGTCAAAGAACTGCAAGTTTAGGTTCATATTATATGCATAATAAAGATATATAGGACATTAATTGCTAATATTTTCTATTGATAAAGTTGATATTTTTTTGTTCTGTTGTAGTCTTCTTTTTGATGTCAAATTTTGAAGGATGAAGAATATTGAATGATAAATGTTAAAAATATTATTAAATTTTGTTATTTACGACTATGGGGTAGAAAAACTTGTAAATAAACCTGTTTATAATAGTTGTTGCTGAACCAGTGATATTGGCAAATTCTCTTCAGTTTCCATGTACAAATTATCAGAGAAATTTGAACAATTAGACTCTCCCGTTACACTGGGTTAAGCCAACGTCAATTAAAATAGCAAATCCTTTGATCAATTATTAATTCATTCACCTAAATTTCTCTGAAAATGTGCGAGCGCTTTAATTAATTTATGACATTTAAAATAAAGAGAAATCGTATTATGGGTAGGCAGCTTTTACTGATCTCTCGTGTGGAACTAATTCAGCATGTACCATGCTCGGAGTTCTGTGCACCATAGACTAGCATTAAATTCGTTCTTTCATCGACTAAAAAGGCATCCAACGAATCCTTTCTCATGCCGGAAAAAATAATTAACTCCTTTTTTTAGTGAAAAGGGGACTAATTCGAATACTGTGTATTTATTATTGACAAATTTAGGAAATAGTCAAACGATATTCATACTGGAATACTGTTAAATATCGGTGTACATGGCTAAAATTGATAAATGATAGTTCAGTTTGAAATAACATAAAAATTTAACACGTTGTATTTATACGTTGGCTCTGTTTAGATAATGATATAGCTGTCTATATCTATTCACATGTGCAAAAAGCAAATATAATCATGCAGACAGGAATTATAAAAGCTGTAAACCAATATCAATAGACCTGCTGGTTGAGATAACCTACTAATTTCGGTGATGACACATTCTCGCTTCGGAGTGATGTTTACTTTGCAAGGAGTGGAAAGCCGTGCAGGAATGTAAATAGAACAGGATTCTGTTTATTTGACTAATCAACTCGCACTTCAATAGCGCTAAATGCAGTTACCTGGACACACCTTGTAGATAAAATTAACCATATTGTGGGCGGTGCTTCAGTAAAGTTGATTTTTGCTCGTTCACCTGGGGACATCAATGTGTGCACAATGAGGGAAAAGTTGTGGCGTGGAATTAATTCGAATAATATTCTTTAAATGAAATTGGACGCAAACAAATGAAACGTGTTTTTATCACGCGAATGGTTCAATTTCATTCTTAATTTTAATAGAAAGAGAGGTAGTTCATATAATTTCTGAGGATGTTAGTTATTTAATAGTTAGTTAACGCCTAGGGACGGCGTCTATTGAAATAATAAATCTTGAATTTAGTGTTATTTTAATACATACGATTTACAAACACTATTTTCCGAATTGTCTATAGTTCAATAATAATACGTACTTGTGAATTTTTTTTTTTTTGATGTTATAACACGTAGCTAATTTTTTATCTTATCTCTGAGTTAACTGAGATGCTAAATCCACCTCTGCCTTAGGAGCCTTGATCAGAATTGATGGGATTGTCCCTAGCTTGCTTCCGGAGAATAAATTAGTTTATTGTCCTCCACGTGGTCATACGCCGTTTATACTGCATTTTGGACAATAAACGTGTGATTATTACTATACTCATTTGTCTTTATTAACATCCAACAATCACAAAAAATTATTATACCCTCAGAACTTCATTTTACGTTATGAGATGACATATTTCTGAAATGCTCATTTTGAAATTTTAACGAACGAAAATATCGCACAAAACCATAAATGGGACAGCAGGAACGAACTTTTTCCTTTAGTGTTGGAACCACGTACGTTAGGGTTCATGCTTTAACACCCATTATATGAATGAGGGATATAAATTGAAAGCAAAATTTACGTGCCGCATAGTCCTGTAGATTAGACGCACAATAACAATGTTTATCCGATATAGAACTAATTTGATTAGAGACGTAGGAAAACAGTATTGCGTGTACCAAAATCGCCGTAGTACATCGTTATGCAGAGTATTCTTGCATGACGCAATAGTATTGGTGGTTGAATTTTACGGAGGTTTCGCGGGTAGCAAATAGACGGTCTTAACACAGAGGTTTCAATTAAATAAAATGATTAATCCAAAGTGATACTGCTGATGTCTATCGAAATGATGTGGAAGTTGTTATGATTCATGTTAATTGTGTATTACTGTGTATTGTGGAGTTACAAAAGTGCATATTCAGGGACGAAGACTAATATTCTCTTTTTTATACAAATTGCTGTTCGAGAAAATTACTACTTTCATTCAGATACGACCCTTCGGAATTGTTTCCCTTAAAACTTTAGCTCATTCATGAGATGTGTTGTATAATATGTCCGACAATTGTGGGCCAATTTCAACCAACGAGATATATCTCAGAAACATTGTTGGTGAGAGATTATTAGAGCGAATAAATTAGGGAGTTTGGAATTGTGTAGTATTACTTTGCAACGAAAGAGTGACCGATACCTTTTATACTGAATTTTAAACGATGCAATAGTTAAATACTATTTATAAATGAAATACTATTTATAAATGAGAAACATTTTGTGATAAATGTGTCTTACTTATTAAAAGTTGAAAATTTTAACTTCGACAGAACGGAAAATATTAAAAAGTTTTACATTACAGGTTAAAATGATCCTGATGATTTCTTTTCTCTTCAATTTTATCAACTGTGCCCTTTCGACATGGTTTTATAATGGTTTATTTTAATGTAATTGTGTAGATATATTATTTAAGTAATTTATTTCAAATGTTGAAACTAGTTAATCTGTTTGATTTCGATTTCTTAAAGAACTAACCTCGCCTACCTAGAGTGACATTATAAATAATTTACTGGGTTTACTTACACAAATTTAGAACGTAGAATTAAAAAATATTTTTATAAGCAAATATGCTCTCGTAAAGAAAATTATTTTGTCGTGGGAATCATGAACATTCCACCATGTACGGAAGTCTGTCGTAGCTATAAAACTTAACTTTCTGCAAAATCCCCAAGTCAGCAATTTATTTTACCTCTAATTTCCCTCAAACGTAAAGTTAGTTTGTTGTCCTCCAAGAGGTCTAACACAATTTAATACTGCTTGTGACAAAAAATGTAATATAAGCCATATTTAATTACTATTATTGTAATTATGTACAATACAAAGAATAAATATCTACAATGTGTGCAGGACTTATTATTCTTTTTTAATTTTATCCCCTTTTTAAAAAGAACTTCTCTGATACTTTTAATTCTTAATCAGGAACTCAAACATGTTGCCTTGACCTCTTGTAGTTTGTGTGGTTATGTATTCATAACTAAGTGCTTAACATGTATTGTACCTGAAATTAATTAAGGAAATAAACAATAATTGTCATAAACTAAAAGAGGTTGTGAAAATACCAGTTCGCTGGTTTGAATTTTAGGATATTAAAAAACTGTAAAATTTTGTTACTAGCCTAATTTAAAAATAATAATGTATTACAATGTAATTCATATGAAAAAATAAAAAAATATTTCAAGAACTTCAAAGGAGTAGGGTAGGAGAGGGCTAAAAGGTCCGCGGATAAATAGCTCTGCTATACCTATCTCCAAAGTTCAAAACTGCGAGTCAAGTTACTAGTATATTAAGGAAAGGGAGGGGAATAAATCATTCCAATCCGCAAGCAGTTCTCCAGCGCCGGAGGGGCAGTGTGTGCACAGGGCGAAAAATACACACGGACGTAATAAGTTACATATTATTTCTTTTTAGTCTCACTGTTGTGTTTGAAGCATTACAAGGGTTCACATGTATATAATTAATGCTCTTATATTGCAAGTGTAGTCCTTTTGTTTTATTACTCGTTAATAACGTCAAACATAAACTCACCTACCATTGAGATTAAAAGGACGACGATGGGCTTACAAACCCGCCTTCCCCCCCCCCCCACTTGTGTACTTTAACATCATACACTGTAATCGTGTTCTATAGTTTTAAACTTGTCTACAATTAAGATTAATTGTTTTGTTCTTTATCCATAATGAAGTTTCCCGATATTTAAAAGAATGATAGAAAAAACTAGGATTTGTTATTAAGTCTAGAATTTTATTCCCTGTTGTCAAGCTAAGCTACAAATATAATTAAAAGATTAATCGCGATTTTTCGTCCCTTCGCACATCCACGCAATGCAGTTTTTTTCTTCATCTTATAAACTTATTTTCTGTCGTAAATTGTATAATTATATTATTAGTGACCTGAGCAGGAATATCAGTTGATGAGACAAAACCGTTTTCGATGTTATTACAGATTAATCGATACATCACAAAACACTTGAACCAAATATTTCAACATTTTGATGGATGAATATGAATGATCCTCATAACGGATCATAATTATATCCATAGATCGTGTAGTTGTGAAAATGTTTAGGGTTTATTGATTAAACTTTATTTGAATTCTGGCAATGGTTTCCTTTCGTAATAATGAAATTCAGATGATAAGTTTCCAATTGTTGGTTTCAGTCCCAATCCGATTTACTTCCTTGCATCAAATTTTGAACACCTCTGTGAAATCTTTTGAAATTATCTTTTTCAACAGAAGTTATCATTAAAAATCAGAAAAATAGGTTGATAATAATAATAATAAGTTAAAATAAATAACTTCCTAGGTAAAGCATTAAAATTCACCACCCTCATAATTACATGATTCTGAGAAGAGTTGTTAGCCTCTGAATATTTGATTTTCTATCTTCCATAAAGTAAACGATTGAATAAATAAAACAATATTCCTGACATTTTTTTTTGTTTCATTATTGTTCGATTTATTGGCAGTACTTTCATCATTTAGAGAGCCGTTGTTTCCTACATTTAGTTCGCACATTAATATGTTTGAGAATACTAGTTTACGTAATTACACTATTGGGTCTATTTATCCTGCGCCCATTTACTTCAGGACAATAACACTTCAGATCATTAAAACATTTAACCCCCGATAATCATGATTTAGGACAAATTATATCTGTCTTTTTAGCGTCATCACTTGTGACAATTTTATAAAGTTAAAATTATCGTTAAAACTTCCTTATACTATTAACATGCATTATAAGAAGTTTAAAACATCTTAATAAAGAGTTAATAATTGTATGATCTGCACCCTGAAACTTGATTTCATAACACACGCTATGCAATTCTCACTCTTTTTGTTTCAGAATGTTGGTATTCGATTGGTTTAATGATTTTCTAAACAAATATCTGGTGCATTTGTTGTGAATATATAATTCAAATGAGACAGCAGAAGTAAGCGTTTATAGCGTCCATGAATTTTAAGGTAGTCAATGATGTTTCGTCCAGTCTGAAGACTGGAAACAAAATGTTTCTTACAAATTGACATCTCTCAAGTAAAAGAGGACTTATTTCACTTCACCAGAATTGCTTGTGTGACAAAATATAACCTGTCAAAACAATGGATATTAATAAATAATTATGACGTTATTTTGCACTTTCACATATTTTTTTCTTCTTTTACAGAGAGATTTAAATATATTTTTTAATTAAATCGCGTGTTGGGATAGCGATATTTTTTCATACTTAACCAAATTTATTTACACGACGCTGAAAACAAATGTGAGCTAGATTTCCCTTTTTTGTCTTTATTTACAGAATATTATATGGACATGTTGTGTTCAATGATGGACAATGGTGAGTGCTTTTAACTGTTTTCATGTACAATTCATTACGTTTACCGTTTTGCATTGATTACTTAGTACTATTTTTTGTGACTTTTCTGCTATTCCAGAACTACATGCACACTCTCTGAAGTACAGCATTATGAGAAATCAAATTAAGATAAAAATTATTTATTAACTTTTGTTGGGAGTGCTTTCCCTTCTTTTGATGACAAAAATATTTTGAAGGACATATTTTAAATCTTTGAAGCAGAGACATTATATATGGATTGATCTGATTGCGTATGATGGTAATCTTTATAGAAAACACTATTTTGCTTCATAAACATGTCGACTTTCAAAACTATTCACTAGGTTTTCGAAATCCTTCCAACGAAAGACAAAAGTAAATAATACTAGACCATGATGCTCCCGAAGAATTTAATTTAATCAAACTGAAAACCACCACAATACAATTGATATACATTTTTGAATCCGCGGGTCTTCTTCCGACATCTTGGCATAACCTGTTAGATTCCCCTGTCTCTGGTCATTTTTTGAAACTGTAATACGGTTCATTCTGTTCACGGTATGTGCATTATGGTACATTTCCCTTGCGGAAGTACGGCATTGTACTACATCTCTCAAGGACATATCATTAATGATTTTTCCTCCTTTTTTCTCGCAGGTAATTTTTGACCTTTCAAAGAAAGTCTTTCTGTTTATTGCTGTGAATCAGAAATGTGCATTTTAAAATTTTCAAACATTTTAGAGGAAAAGAATGTTTATACTATTATCCTTATTTTCTTATTCTTCAGCTGGTTTACACACACGTATTTCATGGCGCAAAATATATTTTCGATCACATGTGATAAGCAAACTATTGACAGTAACATTGGATCAAATACCGTATTCGGTGTTGTACGTCTTCAAGAAAATGTATTGCTTAGAAGCTAATGTGAAAATGTATGAAGTGAATAAGATTATTTTCAGCTGATGTCAGAATTAACTCTCGAAGTATAAAGTCGGATCAAATCAGAAAATAAAGTTCAGTCGATCTCACATTCGAATTCTAGTAACCAACAGAGCGTGCTTAATAAAAGCGTATCACGTGAATCATATTACAGTTACTGTGCACGATTGAACTTCAATTAATTTTACCCTTAAAATTGTTTGCGTTGTGTTTGAAAACACACAGGGGAATGTTAATGTATTGATGTACTCGTGAAGTAATGGTCCCAAAATTCTCAATTTCGCTTTTTTCAGAGTGTTTTCGAATAACACACAAATGAATTGATACACCACGTATACACAGTTTATTAACGCGTGTACTCTTAATGTTTAGAAAGAGTCTTCAAAGCGTGAGAAATGAGCATTTCTTTCCGAACTGTTATTTATCTTATTCACTTCTTAACGCATGTAAGCATTTGAGATAGGAAGAAGCAGGAAGTAAAGTGGTTGTCAGTTTATTTTGTTCTTTATAATATTCTTTTTGCGAAAGATGAAGCGACGGAAAAGTATATAGGTCCGCGACGGAGAGTAATGCATTTGTCTTAAAGAAGCTGGATTATTCAGACCAATACATTCCTTCGAAATAACATATTTAGGGTGAAGTGTAATAATGCATACATATAACAACATAACAGTGATGGCTTCCTTGGTCGCATTCTTTATAGGCGAGTACTTAGCTGATCGGACACCGTATTTTGATCGTTATTAATTGACCAACGTAATGAAAATCTTGAGAATTCGGTCTCATAATACACAAACTTCTCAACGCATTGTAGCAAATTCAGAGGTTATTTTACATCTATTTGCACGACACAGAGAATGCATGTGTTCTAAATATAATCTGCGCATTCACTCATTACAGAAAACACGTATATTTATCATATTTCACGTACAAAGCAAACCAACGTTTCGCTCATCCTGCTGGAGTGCAACTAAGGAGTGGGAGCGTGGCACAGTGAGATATGCCTCCCCATAATAGAAACAACAAAAGTCAAGTCATTCGAGAAACGTAAATAAACATAATAATGTGTCTAATAAAGATATATCCGTTGAATTGTGGTAAATATTGATTGGAATCTCGGAAATTGAAATAATTTATTGAACATTTTTTTCTACATAAAACAATTTCGTCCAATTTATGATTGAGTTTTTTGAGTTTTCTTTTCTATTCTTCATTAACTTTAAAACATTTAATTTATAGAAGACAGTAGTATCGTTTAATTTTCAAGTTTTCCGTTATTATATAAAAAATCACATAAAAGTCACTCGCAAATCGGTTTCGACATCCAGCCTCCCTCAGCCACGTAGAAAAATCTGCGACCTCTACGATACTGTCCTACAGTGGTCTTCCTCCAGGTAAATTCAGAGACAAACCTACCTCAGTCAAAAGAGCGATTGAAAACTACTCATTTCCAGACTCAGCGCAGTATATAGTATAGCAGATATCATCGAAATTAGAAAACATTGTAGAAGATACGACTGAAGACGTTCCTAGAGAATATATAGGTATGTTAGCCGTGGAAACGTTTGATCAAAGTATACAAGTGGGCAATCAATGCAAGTAGCCAAGTCTTCAACGTTCATCACTAATGCAGTGATTTGCGCGTTCGTGTCTAAACGTGAAGACACTTTAGTCTACCCTTAATAGTGTGGTAGGGCAAGACTTCGTTGAACTTTTAGACAGTGAGGTATCCTAAATGTGATTTGTTTCAAAGAAATGATTAAAAATTTCCGATATTAAAAAAACAACAACCAAAGATACTATTTAATGAAACCAGAGAGAAGAAAAAAGGGGAAATTATTTAGGTATAAAATACACCATAAGTTAAAACAAACCTAATACAATCCTGATGGAGAGGAGGTAGTTTAGGATACTTATATTCCAAATTTCTATTGAATTTATTTTAACCTTAAACTGGATGTTGTCTTCTGCGAAGAAGGAAAAGTACGAAGGAAGTAAATATTACAGCTCCCAAATGCTAAACCTTTTTGTCTCAAAATTCTACTTTATTTTCTGAATTTGCTGCAGTTTGCTGGAATACTGTATTTTATTTGGTTTCATTTATTCTTTATGTATGCAAAATATAGTTTTGATATGAATACTCTTCACTTCTAAATGATAACTGTAACGATGTTCTCTGAATTCTGTGTAATGCAGAAAGCAAGATAACTAGTTTGAAACTTGCCTTTCAAGCTAGCAAGATAACTAGTTTGAAATTTGCCTTTCAAGCTAGTTTCAAGTTTTGGCTTTTCAAGGTAAGTTTCAATCTAGTTATCTTGTTTTCTTCACTGCACTGAATCCAGAGAACCACGCTGTTACATTGTTGTGAGTAACGAGATTTGGTTGGGTTGCAAATCTATAATTATTATGGGCTCTAATGACCTTTGATGTTGACGAGCCCTAAAGCCCCACAAAAAAAAAAAAAAATCTATAATTATTGACTATTGGGAATGCAATATTTCATGAGTTTAGGTTATATCGATAATCAAAACAACTTTTTCGTTTTACAATAACACTGTTTTACTATACATTGTTCTTTCGTAACAAATTATCTGCATCAGTTTCAACTGCTCCATTCATGAGGAATGTAACGATAACATGAAGTAGAAACTTAAATTCCTAATGCGTTCCAAATTACCTTAATTATTCTTCAGTAACTATTTAAGACATTACAACAATTTTATGCAGTTTGTTGCTGAATGCTTAATCATATAAATAATTAAGAGACTTACTTGATTTTCTAACAGGTATTTACTGATTTACATTCCTATTGTCATTATTGTCATTACATACGTACAGTGTCAATTCTAATAAAGTATGTGAGAAAAAGACGCAAGGAAGCTCTTGAGCGTGATATTTATCTTACGGTGCTTGAAGTTCCAACCTTGGATTCACAAATGTATGATCAATTTGACATATAAAATGAATTCAATTGTTTCTGAGAACAATGTACTGAGTTGCGTAGTTCTCCCAAAAGCCATACAACCCAAAAAATTGTTGTTTTTTTATTAAACAAATCATGAGTCGAAATTATTGACCACGTGTATCAATAAATAAGCGATATCTTGAGTTTGGGTCACAATAAAGACATCGCCCACGTTTCGACTGAAGTCTCTATGCCACATAATTGAATCTCCTCACTACCAACCATCACTACAACCATTTATGCACAGAATTCTACTACAGTGTAAAGACCAGTTCACAAGTTCCTTGTGAAATGAATGCACCTTATGAACTGGTATGTGCACTGGTATGTTTGATATATTTGTGACCTAAACTCAAGATACCGTATACTTATGAAACAATTCATGGTTGTTCATTTCAAAAATTTGTATTTTCTGGATATATGAATGGGAAATATAGAAATTTTTGAGATACTAACTGTTGTCATTAGGTATAATTTAACATTATTTACAAGATAGCTGTTAACGTCTTGATAAAATATGTAAATACCAACGCATGTACAGTACAAAATTTGATATACTTATATTTATTGTGAGAAAGTAATACGAATATGACGACTTTTTAAAATAGCAGTATATGCATTCATTAACATTCATGTAAGAAACTTGCAAATTTAATCTTTATGATATTTAAATATATTAATAGTAAAAGAAGTTTCTTAACCTCGTCTTAATTCTTAAATTTCGGAAGATTTTCTTCAACATCCATCATCAGTGTTGGATCATCGGTTCTCAAACCAGGGTAGTTTGGTTCTCCAGGATTGTACCCTACTTGGCAAGTAGGACCTGACTGTGGTTGGGATGTGTTTATCGTCTCGTTTTGCTTTAGTATTTGCTTACTTATGTCAATGATTGCAACTAACAATAAAATGTTTAATGCCAATTATCTGTCGTTATGCATATATATTTATGTGACAAGCTATCAGCCCCAATAACGACTTCCGCCACGACATATGATCCCATTTTCATTGTTCTGAGAATGAAAGCAAATGGTATGCTTTGGTCCCAGATGGTCCATCATTTCTTCACTCATACTTTACACTTGACGATCCTTTTTGTGAAATATTCATTGTGCAGATATTGCAAATTGAATTTACTTTTTCTTGTCAATTATAATATTTCACGATTAAAAGATTCACCTCTTTACGTTCTTCATGCGTCACGAAATGAACGTTATTTGCATAAAGTCCTTTTCATTCAGACATTCATTATAATACATCATGATGTTTCAGAACTATCTCATTACTATGCCCGAATACAAACCGGGTGAAACGCGTAAGGGGCGAGCTGCTTTGCCGTGACCATCTGGGAGAGACAGGAGATGAAGCGGCGCATTCGTCATTTCGGTTGGCCAGCAGTGGCACGTGAATACTATGCAACGATGCGCGAATTGTGAATTTTCGTAAACAATGTTTCGAGATCTTCACTCACCTCCGCTGTCTCGCACTGAGACTGACAGAGGATTAAACGCTTTCGTACACAAAATGCGTTCATTAAGAATAATATTTTATCAACTTATTTTCCGATTCAGCGATCTAGAAAATTTGTTAGCGTTTTCATTTTAGTTATCTGCAGGTTAAGAAAGAGCTTTTGGGGGCGAATACTGGGAAATAGGGTTTAATCTATGTGCAATGTTTCATGAAGTGTAATTGTGTCCCCTAAATTCGTTACGTTTAATTGACCTCCAGCAACCGTAAATGGGTTTTTGTTTCATCTCGAACACTAACTCGAATTATTTGTCAGATTTCAACGTTCCGACCGTAAGCTTTAATGAGATGAATGGTCGAAGATAACATTCTACAGATAATTGTTTGAAAGAAGGAATAAATGTTTTACCTAACCTTGATTTCTGTAGAGAGATATTAATGAAGTTCCATAACTTCACTTGGACGAACCACTCGTTGATAAATTTTCAAGTTTTTGTCTACAACTGGAGAGAGAGGGAATCACAATAAATGGTATTGCGTAGATCCTTTGGCCACCGAAATTTTCAACCTGCGCATTGTTCGCAAATTCCTGTGTGGAAGGAAAGAAAGAGTTAAATGCTTTTGTGATAAAATTTCGTTGAACCATCACGACACGAAACATACGTTCTCCTAGATGGAATGAGAGAAATACATGTGTGAGGAAACAAAAAGTCGCTGTGACCTCTCCATAGTTATTTTCCTCTGGCTTATGTACTTATTTTTAGTCGAAGAGTTCCTTTCAATTCAAAATTATTTGAGACTTATGTCGCCTTTGGTGAGCGACCCATGTTCTCTCGCTCCACCGTGGGGGCGACCCGTGGTGTGCCTAGCGTTCTCGCCTTCTACCTCTAGTGACTCTGGTTCAAACCCTGTCTGATCTAAGTAGAATTCGCGGTGGTGGACGAAGCGGTGTTCGTGGCAGGTTTTCTCGGGGTACTCCCGTTTCCCTTCCATGTCATTCTTGTCATCATCTTTAGGAAGTCCTCATTCACCCGCGCTGCCATCTTGGTTCCAATAGAACGCGAGGTAAAACGGCGATGGAACACTGCCTTGTGCAGTCTCCCCATCACAATGCCGAAGATACATTCACGCACAGACGGCCCACGCTCCACGCAAAGACGGTCGGAAGGGTTTCGTCCAGTCTCAACCCTCCTCCCAGCTGCCGATTCGCGGCTCGAAGTTGTCTCCTAACTTAATTAACGCCCGTCCACCTCCCCAGGCGCGAGGACCCGACCGGCACGCCTCCTCCTGGCGCTGTATGCAACTCGGACGCGCCTCGGCCAGTGGACTTGGGGTTCTCTGTAGTTCCTCATTCACTGCATTCGAATGGATTTCACCGTCTGCCTCAGACACCAACACGCACCTGTAGAAAAGAAATTAAAATCTAACTAATCCGAATAACCTACAGTTTGATTAAAATACGTATTTGTGAAATGACTTTTTGTTTTATTAAATACAATATTTGTTGGTATTATGTTAATTTTAATATACCGGACTATTTTTATTGTTAGGAGTATTTTGAAATCTTGAATCCGCCTCTGCCTTAGGTTCCTTGACCGGAATTGATGGGATGGTCCCTTGCTTGCTTCGGGAGAGTAAATTAGTTTATTTTCCTCAGGGCTTACATACTCTCTCGCTATATCAAATCTTTCGTGAACATCACGAAGTACACTCGCGCATGCGCAGAAACACGACCAATGCCGCCGATCAATGAATCGGACCACAAAATCGATATTGGTACAATATTGAATTTTCATTTATTCCTCCAGAAAGGCATTTTGTCTCCACTATATTATTTCATCCTTCATCGGTCTGACCTTCATGGAACTAGTAAGTTACTCTATCATCTTCCTACATCTAATGACAATACCCTTCCTTCCATTTTCAAGCGTTTTCGTTTTGCGATAGGCAATGCATAAGGGTTTTACCATAAGTGGAACGTTGAAACTATCGACTTTAGGAGGAATACATATGTTTTTTAAAATGCTTCGTATCTCTCAGAACTTTTAAGGAGCTTAGTGAGTACGGAACATTGAACCACTAAGTTAATGTGCAATTTATCTGTGGAGAGCAACCTTTTCTCCTAATATTTGCCTTGTTATTTTTCACTATATTGATTCGACCTGACTCTTAGAGCGCGGAGACCTACTACGAATCCTCCTTTCATTTGAATTGGTCAAATAGGGAGGATATAAAATATAATATGTTACGAATATGCAAGATAAATAACAATATTTTCAAAAGTTATTAAAATTTTGGAACGCATCGGGAAATGTTACCGAAACTTCTCTTCAGCGACTAACCGATTAACAGACTTCAGCGGGTTTTTTCCGACTTTCCTTCGGATAGAGCCGGATTTTTCATAGAGGTTCTCTAGTCTCTGGTCTAGGGGTGGCATCTAGGAAATAATAAATCTCGAATTTAGAGTTATTTTATTACATAAAGTATTTTTTTGTTTTTCAAATAATCTATAGCTTAATAATAACGCATACTTCTGAAATCATTTTTTTTGTGTGTGTTTTATTAAATACAAAATTGTTGGTATACTATAAATTATATAACATGTGCCGAACTAGTTTTTTTCTTGTCTTCGGAGTGTGTTGAAATGTTAAATCCGCATCTCCCTTAGGACCCTTGATCGGAATTGATGGGATGGTCCCTTGCTTGCTCCCGGAGAGTAAATTAGTTTATTGTCCTCCGCGTGGTCTTATGCAGTTTGTACTGCTTTTTTGACGATAAATTTATTATATCCACAATGAATCAATCCGAACTCGCTTAGTGTGTGGAGTAATAAATAATGCGCAATCGTGAGGCATAATGTATGAAGTGTGTGGCAGTGTGATACCGCACATGAAGATAGATACTGATCTCAGGGTTATATTCCCTTCATTACACGGGAATTCCCCGTATTATATCTTCGCATATTATCTTTATTCGAGGTAAAATGTATCATAATTCCTTGTAGCATTTTGTGATAATGCTGTGTTTACAGAAGACGTAAATGTTTTATCGTCAGAGATGCAAAATACATCTTAAAGGTGAGACTCAGATTACTGCATCTGCTCTTTGGTGTAGCTGCTAAAAGTCAATTATGTAGGCATATGACGTGCAGTCAAGGTCATTCTGCCAGGTAATATTAGTCAAATCACTGAAAAGTGTAATAATAGTTTTCGTTGATTTTTATATTTCTTTGAGCGATAGTTTTGTGAATAATGATTAGTTATAACGATCTAATTTGAAGAAAGTAGTTATTTATGAGGATGGTCATATAAAATGAGATTTTACTTGACTCTGTTTGTATGTGGCATGACCTGCCACTAAGATTATTTGGCAACTCTGCTTGTGGTCTCATTATACTAAGCCACCTGCATCAGCTCTCATCGTGAGCTATTTAGTTGCTTTCACTAGAATAATTTCTATAACTTACATATTGAGAGTGATTAGTCGTAATAAGTAATGACCACGGATTTAAAACAAAATGAAACAGTTTTAATTACACTCCAAAAATCAAAATCCTCACGAATTAAAATAATGCTGCAGTCAGTTGATAATGACTGGCAAATGTGAGTTATGTCTTCATGTAAATTAAATATATTTTGTCTCTCAAGTTAAAAAAATCTAATAATATCTACTTCATAAAAAATTAGTAGCATTTAAACGCTTACTTGCACTGAACCGATCGGACTTCACGGAACCGATCAAACTTTAATTATTGAAGTACGCTGATGTGCGTGTTCTTCCTAGATTATGATAACACTGGCCATGGAACATCTAGTGCCTTGAGTAGAGAGTGCAATTTTGCTGAGGCATACTCATGAACAATGGCGGACAACTCCGACTCTAAAACTGCAAACACGACACTGCAAAAAGCGAAGTATCTCTTCAGGATGCCCGATAACCTCTATGAAAATTTATTTCAAAAATTAATATGGATTATTGACTACATTTTTAAAGAACGTTTGCTTTTTAAAATATTTGGAAAGTAATTTATTGTCGATATATTGTCTCTTACGAGCAATTATTTCACATGTTTATTAAATATCAAATACCTCACGAATATTGCCTGTAAGAAGTGTTCTAGAAGCTGGAATTGATAAAAGCATGTTTTATTGGGTCCGTACACAATATTAAACTCGTTAAAAAAATTTAATTCTCCGTCGGCAGAACGACCTAAAGTAGGGAGCATCGACCAGTGGTGGACAATGTATAAGGACGTGAAAGGGAACGATCGAAATATCAAATTGGTGGGGGGAGGGGAGGGTGATAACCTCCAGGAAACATGCATGCATGCATGTATGTTATGTTCTCTTCGTAGTGAAATGTCGTAGGAAAGGTAAGTTTCTGTATCGTTTCTTCTTCTTCTTCTTCTTCTTCTTCGTCTTCTTCTTCTTCTCCTTCTTCGTCTTGGAATAAATTACGAGACAGGAAATTGTCAAGCCGAATAACTCAGACAAATAAACGTTGTGCTGTGACTTGATTCTGGATTTAACATTAAATATTTCAAATTATTTAAGTCTTTATACCTTTAATACATTACACCGAATATTATTACTGAGTGAGAGGCAGAAAATAACAGAACTCAACAATAATAAATGTTTCAAAAGTATCTCATATTATACATATTTAAGTCGTGTTACATTTAGGTCCTGATTACTGCGATTGCTTTTGCTGGATTCGAGTTATAATAGTTCCATTCTTTCTACGATAAAGATTTCAAGCATTAACGAACAACACGATTACAATACGACAAAACAATAATAATAAATATTTTTCCCTGACGGTTATAACGTAACAACGTTGTAGTATGTACGTTCTTGTTTTCAGTTTAGCTATTGCGAGTAAAGGAATGATGTGTGAGTTGCACATTGGGAGGTTTTGTGATATTTGCAAAAGTGATTCTGTACATGTGAACTGTCGCTATGAACTGATGGTATTGTAATAGAGAACCAAAGCGTGAGTAATTTAATCTGATTTCATCATTAATATTTTTGATAACTGGGTATAAGTATTATTCTAAAGATATTTTTATAGTCTTGTGTAAAACCTGTTCTGTAATTATTTATTTTTCTAGAAATCTAGTCCCCTTTTTCTACTTTTTGTTATTCTTTCATTAGTCTGCGGGTCAAATTAATTGATCAATATGTTTGTTTATATGTAACAATTTTTGAACTTATGTCTTACAAGAATTTCATAAGTTTATGTAATATTGGTTAGTATTGAGAATCAATTTTCTTTTATAGCTAGTTTTTCTCTATAGGTATGTGATATAGTATTATTTATAAATTGATCGTCAAGTGTGTCAACTATGAAATTCCGTATTTTTTGTATCTCTGAGGAAGGAAACGTCAGTTATCGATACGTGAGCCAAATAGTAAAAATTCAAATTATCTAAACGCCAAGAACTATGCTTTAGTTGCGTGAATTTTCTCTTCGCTAGAGAAGTGTAATATGTCACACTGTGTCGTCTAGACAGTTTCACACAATTCCGCCATAAGAAAAACTTATACAAACTAACATAAAAGCCCAATGGGTTATTTAAAGTATCAGCTTGAAGCGTTCAAAAGATGCCCTCCTCCATTGAACTTGGTCATGTTCGACGAGCGATTTGGTTGCGGTCGCTGCAGTAATCAAAAATCTGAAACACGATTCACGAAAGGAAGTGGAAAGTTGGTGGTGAAAATGTATTCCTTGTCTTCCCGAATTTTGTTTGCCGAGGGAGAACCAAACACCGTGGCTGCTATGACATCAGCGGATAGAATTTTCTTTTAAATTACATAACGAGGTTTCGGAGCTTCCACGATTTAAAATGGATGGAAATAGGAGACACCGAAAATGAGAATGAGACACGAATAGAATTAGTGAGGAAGAATAGTATCTTCGCGAAGATATTCTCGCGAGAATGTTATGGGGAAAAATGTGTGTAACAGACTATCATTGAGGCATACTTGTTGTGTATATCGTACGTATATACCTTAGAGAAATCAAAGCATACAAATAATTTCTCATCGCGTTACAGACACAGAGGAAACAATTTCTTTTTTCTTTCTGTAAACACGTTTGTGAAAGAAATATCATAAAGGTCAAAAGTTACATCGACTCTTCAGATCTCTGGATAACCGTGAATCTTGACCAGACATTTGGTAGTTTGGCGGGGAAAAATATAGAAGTATTTTTCTCAATCATTTCTTATGTTTTCGTATACACTGAATCCGAATTTCAACTTGACCACCTCGTAAACCCTGCGCGTTTTGAGAAAAATTCGAAAAAAATATTCATTTTTTATTTTTTTTTATAACTCCAAAAGTTCGCGCTTCTAGAGAAAAGTATACGTATGCAAAATAATGTGCACAAAATTTCCTAAACAAAGTCTTTACGGATTTTTGTTCGACGAACAGATATTGAGCTAGAGCGTGGTGAATTTTCACCAACATTTTGAAATGGACCCTCAAAAACAATTTTTCTTATGTTCTTTGCATACAACTCGAAAATTACACTCTTTGAGAGAGTATTGTCCAACTCATAAATAAACTACATTAAATATCTTTCAAATTATGTCTCTTATGTAGTGTATTTTTTTGGTCAAACGAACATTTTAGACAGAAGTCTACAAGTCAGATCGCACTTAAGTTGAGTGTATATTGGACGCAGCCCCTATGCTAAGAACATCTTTCACAATATCCTATTTTAAATATTTCAACAAGTAAGTTATATGTATATAAAAACTAAATAAATAACAGTAAATTTAATTAGTGGATTAATTTTTAATTACATTTTTTTCTCTTCACGTTCTAAGGTATTTTCTGGACAATGCAGACAGGCTGGATTGACCTTTTTCATTTCCGTGGCTACTGAACTAATCAGTTTTCATGCGAAGGTGATAGTACGACGCAGTGTGTTCTAACTATAATTACGAGCTTCAGAAGACGGATCTATATACAGTATCGTTATTTTCATAATCCAAAATAAGACCCAACTTATGGATGTCTTCATTATCTTTCGATACGATTCTTGCTGTTTACTCGAAATATCTTTTTTAAACCATATTGTACTTTTATTTACTCGAGATTTCTTAAGATGGTCCCTTTTTCTAACATTTTTGTACAAATTTCAGAGAACTAATCGTCATTATGGACGTCATTAATCGTATACTAAGAAGAGAAATCCGGAATAAATTACTGACGAAAAATTGATCATATTTAAGTAAATCTGACATAACCAGGCACTGCATTTTAAAATACAATACATTCTCGTAATGATAAATTTGTCAATATTTCGTTCGAAAGTATAATTTCTCATTTTTAGGAAGATTATTAGCAGCAGAGTTAAATATTCGTGATCGTCGAACAACTTTTTGACATGTTTGAATGTGCGTTACTACACTTTCATAAAGTACATGAAATGGTTGGTGTGAAGTATCATTGAAATAGAATGCTTTATATTTGTCATTGTTTCGTGAATATACAAAGATTTATTTCACTCTTGGAACAGAAAATCCAAAATAAGTGTTGTGTCACCAATCTTTTTAACATTTTTATCGTATATAAACTAGAGACTGCAAAATTTTAGATATAATTAAAGAAACATTTTTGGAAACCAATAATAAAAAGGAATAAAACTTATTTTGAAAACAATTAAATTTTCTGGTGACGGTCACGTGGAAATAATATCTTTGAGAGCTGGCATTCGCTAGACAATAGCAGATAAAAAGAAATCGAGAAATATGGTGGGAAGGAATAACTTCTTCTCTGGAAACAAAAACACCCCGTCGGAGTGTGAACGAAGGAGCAGGAAGAATGAATTTCTTATTTCAATGAGGGGATGAGGAAACGGATTGCTCATTCCGCTATCTGCTCTGTTTCTTAGTTTTTGTATCTGCTCCTCTTCCTGTCACTTACCCGCTTCCTTTCCCTCCTTGTTTTTCTCTCGTCTCCCTCAGAGATGCGGACTGTTCGTGTTTTTACTTCCTACTGCCATTTTTATATTTTGTGTTCACTCTTATTTACTCCTAGTTCTATCGCATAACGTTGCTCCCAAAAATTCCCCGAGAGATAAAAAGGCTTCGTGAAGTTCAAAGAGATGTTGAATGATATGTTACGGACTTGTAATTACTCGTACATGAACATAACGGAATCCAATTTCAACATATTCGGGATATTCATGTGGGATTCGATGAAAAATAAATTGTGTCCGAGCAAATTGTATTTCAGCACGCTTTGTATCTTTCCCTTCAGCTCTGTTCTTGGGCGAGACTGCGCCGGCCGCGCCGCGCCTTAGCCAGTAGTCGGCAGCAAATTAGTTCGGCGAAGCTCGCGATAAATCAGAGACACGGTGCAGAGGAGTACGCGGGTAGGATGCTGAAAGGATGGGATGAAAGAATGAGTGGATAACGAAGATACCGAGGAGGAGGTTCGAAACGAAGCATTGTGGAAATTGCAAGAAAGAAATTGTCCCAGAGAAAAATGTTGATTACTTGGCGATTGTCGGGGTGGCGACCGCCGGGCGCCGTTCCCTCCCATCTCCTGCTGGCTCTTTTGCGAACCACCCCCTGATTCTCGGTCACCGCTCCGGAGCCCGTTCCTGTGTGGTTCCTGCGTTAACGTCTGCGGTTTGCTAACGCAGCTCTCTTCATCGGCTTTAGACGTCCCGACCACCGAGAAATCCCTCTCTGAGCGGTTAAAAATATGAAATGGCGGATCTTTTTTACTACACCCGTCTTTCTTGCTCCGTCTAACACATAGTGCTGACGCGGGATTACACGAGAAGGAACTAAATGCTCGGTTATGTTTCCACTTTTTGTGTGTGTATCACATGTTGTTGTGGAAACGAGTAATTACGTTTCTAGTACACTTTTCTCTCTCTGAACGAGTTGCACGCTCTTTATGTCCTGTTGAAGAGCTCTTGCGTGGCGCAGCCGATGCTTTCGTGACACATTCGACACGACACTTCGCCATTTAATCCGCGCCCGTAAAGCACTTTCAAATCTCCGATGTAAATACTTGATTATGTACTGTTGGGCAACGACTAATTCTAAAAGTATTTATGCATGTATAAATGTTAAGTGGACACTTAAGTAATATTAATTTTGTTTCTTTGTGAAGAGTTCATTGTTTTTGAGCATAGTGAATGAAATTTAAAAAGAAATTCGTGTGCTCGAAGTTCACGCACAATCAAGTGCAACGTATGATAAATTAGGAAAAGTTTATAATTTTTTACTTTTTCATGTAGATGGCTGAAGGTTTTTGCGGATACATATTTTAAATGGTTCATTTTCGTTGAATCTTCCAATAAATATTTTTGTTTTCTCCATTTTTTTCCCGAGATACTTGGTTCCAATCGAAGAATTATTCTTGACATTTTACGTAGTTGCGCAAAGAGTTTACGTTTTCCCACGTATTACGGAAACGAATAAATTATTTCCAACTAGTTCTCATTTATGTTCGAGATAATAAAAGGTGATGAATAACGGAATATAACCTTGAAATAAACTTAATCGGCGGGCCGAAATTATGTGATAACTTTTGAGAACGATTCACGTATGTGCTCAAATTTTCTCACGGTACCAAGAACTTCTTAACAAGTGGGGACATGTTAGGATATATCTTTAGATTTCTTGCGCCCCTATCGATAGCACCTCCATGTTGCGGCACCCGGATATTGACACAGCTTCCGTGTCGACTGAAGTGGCCGATATGCCCTCATGTTGTGCAGCTTGACGTCGCGACAGCCAAATGGCGTGCAAGGATTCCAGAATGTACGTTGCAATAGCTTTGGAATAAAATCAATACGGTTGTTCCAGGTTCCAGAATTCACATGAAAATCGGGGAACATTTCATCGCGACGACACTTGAGTCATTTCCGTTTCCGAGACGAGTGCACTTTCGTCGATCATTCCATTCATGGAACAGAATTATCCAATCATTATAATACCCAAACTTTGTGTTAAGTATGCCTAATATGATTTTGGTTACACAAAGGGTGTTTGTTGAGACCGTATTTTCAGGAAAATCGTATAAATGATACTGAGACTCTCAACTGGATTACTGGATGCGTAGGAAACGTAAGAATGCACTTCTTGCCACAATAAATATTTTGTTGACTTTGAGTGAAAAATCACATGCTATTTTGTGAATTTGTTTTGAGCAACTACTTAGAATTCCTATTTTTCTATAATTGGATTTAAAATAAAATCATTCTTCTATCTTGCAGGGGTTACACAAGCAGCTCAGAAGGAGTGCTTACAAAGCGGAGTTTTATACAAAAGTGGACACTATTTGCGAATCCCTCAGTACACGGAATGTGTCAAAGTTCCTCAGAATTTGTTTTACCTTCTTCATCTATATCTTTTGCATTGTAGTATTTGCAAATGGGAAATGTAGCGTGCTACTGTAGCTTATCTGCATGGAGCGATAGGGAATAGAGTGGTAGGCTATTGTTAGTAGGTGGGTCGCTCAATTGGATTTACGAACAATTGGCCCACGTGGAGGTGTTTAGTAGGAGTAGTTAGTAATAGATTTAGTGATGCTAGGAATAGGTGGATAGAGGAATAAAGGGTTCGATTTTCGGCAGTCACAGCTAGATGAATTGTGACATTAATGTGAGAAGCTACAAACATTTTTCGACCCAGGAATTGAACCCATGATGACTTGGTGATGAGCACGAACGCTACCACTTGAGCCATTGGAGGGGCCATCCCTATCTCTTCATTTTTAGTTCATCTATGGGGTATTGTATTATTTTAATTCGTTAGTGTGGTACAAAAGGGTGACGAATCGGGGAAATACATTTTTGAAATTAAACAAGGAGAAATATATTATTACAAGTCTTCTTTCTAACTCTTGTGGAATGAAGGGGCAATGAGAATTGCGTTAACCTCGGGCGAGTAGCCAAAGAAAAGTTCATTACTGATGTGTTGACCTTTGAGACGTAGAACGTTCCAATTCACTTCTTTGTTGTCCTCTGCTTGCTCAGTCAAACCACAAGTTTATGAAATCTTCTTCTGACCATCACAGAGTTTCATAAGAGACGACAATAGTTATAAAGAGATAACAGCAGGACATTGCATGGCGCTCAGAGTCCTTTGATGTCTCGGAAAGTGCTTGCAGGACTTGACTTTCAACTTCTTTCTTTACGTGAGTAAAACAGACTGGCACCATTTTCAAGAACGTAAAGTTCCCACGTAAAACAACATAAAATTTAGCATATTTAACTGCTTGTTTCATTTCTTAGAACCGATTTTTTTGCATGTTACCTCTTTCACTAAACCTCTCAATATTATGATGTCCTTTGAGCAATAAGTGTCTTGCCGTATTGTAAAGTTAAATTATGTAATAATGAGAGTAGCTTTTGTCGAGCAGAAGTGCGTGTCTCTCATTAGAATGAACCAGATACATATTTCTGTGGACGAAATTGCGAGCGAAACATTTCTTTATGAGCTGAAAATAGTATGATTAATTTAGTGCCCGTTCGTCATAATAAAACGAGCGCGCATTCACTGAGGGATGTACGCCTGGGTACATTAGGGAGGCCAGGTCGGCGCGCGCAACAGAAAAAAAAGAGGTCGCACGTATAAACAAACAAAACAAAGAATGCGAAATGCAGGCGAGGTACAGGAATGATGAAACTGAAGAAATACCATCAATAATGAATATCTTGTATTCACGGCTAAATGAGACTCATTAACCGGTAGGGATATTGTACTGAGTTGCATTCAGAACAATTGATGGCAGCAGACTACGAATAAAGAAACTCGAATGTATAGGGAAATTTAATTGCGACTAAAATAAGGGGAAACTTTTATGAGGAAAAAAACGAAACGAAGAATGACTGTGGAATGATTGATAATAGCATTTGTAGGAATTGGAATATATCAAATCAGAGGAATATCGGATGGATATTAAGAGGGTAGCCTCTCGCTGGAGTAAATGAAATATGACGGGCAAGAGGAAGCTCGTTCGGATTGAAAAGAAGGAAATTCAAAGAAAGCTCAACCAAGACTATGTGGATTTTCAAACATTGCAGGATGAAACAGAGCGAATCGAAGCACTATTGAGATGTGTACTTCTCAAACGTTAAATCTCGAAGCCTCAAATATCTCGTTGCATAGCAGCTCGTGTTTTCCTTCAGTCTGCAATGGCGTTAAGCGCGGAGGAGGAGGAAAGTTAAGACACAGAGAGCGAAAGCTAGAAGCCGGGTCTGGGATACAAATCGGCCGGTAGATGAGATGAAAAGGGCCTCATCTTCCTGGAGAAATCAATTCTGCTGGAATTGCAAGAGAGAAGGAAACAAAATGCTTCTTGCTCAGCCGTCAGGAGCGGGTGATTCAAGGTAAGAGAAAAGTTAAGAAAGAATCCCGTTCGTGGGAGGCTGTTATCACAGATTGCGGCCATTTGTCTTCTCTGTTTTTTTCATAATATTAAACGCTGACTTATCCACAGCTCTTCATCATTCCTTACGTTCATAAAACTTATTTTCAAAATATGTGTAAATTGTAACAATATGGATGTTGGTTCTTGCATTCAGACCATATAAGACAAATAATTTTTTAAATTATGCTGACGTTTCGACCCTTAATTTTGGTCATCTCCAGGGTTAAATTTACACATTAAAAGTACATTATAAAACCTCCAACGATTCCACAATTTTCATGAGGACACGTGTTATCTGGAGTGTTTGGAGTGGTCCAAATTTGATCGCAATATGTGTACGATTTTGGATGGCAGGAGGTTTTTCATATACTTTTAATATGTTAATTTATCCCTGATGACCAAAATTAAAAGTCGAAAAGTATGCAGAATTAAAAAAAAATTATTTGTCGTATTTGACCTAAATGCAAGAACCAACGTCCATATCGATAAATATGGCCAATAATTCCCACATATGTCATTGTACTGCTTTATTGGAAGTGCCGAAAAGTGCATTTCTACATAAGGTTGGGACGGAATATTTTGCTGCTTTGGAATGTGAGTAAAGGTTACAGTCTACAGAGTAAATTTGTCTCGCAAACTCGAAAAATAATTAGAGGAAGTGTTTTTTTTCTATCCTGAATTATTGTCGGTGGTATAAAATACCCGTGAAATACAGAATCGACCCTTTCTTCTGTACTACTGCACTCTTTCGAACTAAGGCACCCGAAGTCTCACAAACCATCCAACAGTGCAAACTGAGGCCTATATGTGAGAATTAATGGTTTAAGAGAAGTTACTCGTAAAGAAGTCTCGTCAAGGGATTAATAACGCCCGCATGATTGTCTGCTGGTGCAATTGAACCACCAGCACAGATGTATTCGCTTGTTTCGTGAAATTTTTATGTTTCTGTGAGAGCAGTTAATTTTACTAATAATCACGAAAGGAAAAAATGTACCCAAATTTTGGAAGAGAAGAGTGAAATGCTGATCTATTTCAAGAGATTTGTAAAACCATTCTTGCGTACTAATATTTGAGTATGTGAAGATCTCCTTGATAGTGATAACTTTTTATTTGGAGAACACTCGAAATCACAATGTTGGTAATCTTCTTATTTCATACCTGAGATTTAATGAGCTATAAGAAAAACTTTCGCCGTACTACATGTAAGGTAAAAAAGATCTGAACGAAAAGCGGTTGATTCTTCCATATGAGGAAGAAGGGAAATGGAAAGGAAACAGATCCGACGAAGATCGGTGGATGCATCCGAATCGTGATTTCTCTGAGGATGAGAAGCATTTCTATGCCATCTTATTGACCCGCTGATATCGAACTAAAATTCCAACCATTCTCTCAGATGCAGCACTGTATGTGAACACGCTATAGTGCACAATTGGTTTTTAGAATGTTGGTGCGTAGTAAGTATTTCTCCAAAGCTGTTGAATCGAAGGGGTACAGTTTATTTGCACACTCTCAAACCTCTGAATTGAAAAAGAAAAGAAAGCACGATATGAGCTGAGTCTGTCAGAATTAGGCAAGTCAACAGATGCAGATGTCACTCATATACACAGGACTGGAAAAAGTTTATAAATTACTTCTTTTATTTAAAATCCGTTACTCAAGGAATTTCTTTACTGGACTATTCTTTAACGCGTAACAAGATATATTTATATTTTTTACTAATCGGATCTAATTTAACCTTTTATGTAATGCACCACGTGGGTCGCACTGTACCTTTTATTATTTGAATACTTTTTAATTTGTTCAATTAAAAACCTATACCATCAATATTTAATAATATGTGCAATGTTGCCTAGAAATTAAGAATCGTTTTCACTGACTCGTTTTATGTATTCTTGTATAAATATCGTATTATCTCCAGACATGTCCCATATCTAAAGTTTTTTTCGGCAAATTTGAAGTAGATTCAAAGAAAAAAGTGAGAAACTTTCATTGTTCATTATAAAAAAGAAGAAGGAATTACACTTATATCCTATAAGAGAATAATAAACATCTAAAGCTACCTTGCATATTCAAATGTTCACGTTTGACAACTTTCTTGTTGCTACCATTCCAAAAGCTGTAAGTATGTGAAATTTCCACTCTACAGGACACAGTGAAGTAGAGCAGATTTTGTATACACGAGTGTTAGGCTGGTATTACTCGGTCATATTTCTGTCATATATCTATGATCAAAGATATATGATCAAAAATATGATCGTGTAATGCGCAAGCTTTGATCATAGTTCAACTATGTTCATATCTTTATGACATAGGTTGTTGAGAGAACTTTCGATCATACCTTTGATCACAGATGACATAGAAATATGACCGTGTAATATCTGCCTTACATATAGGACTGTGTATATACGATCTTCCGATTGCTCTCACCCACGGCAGAGCTTCGACGTCCATTATCCTCCGAACGTGTCCATCGTTCGCGGCGGTTTCATGCGGCGTCTTTATCATCTGCGAGGCTCCACTTAACGTAACGAAACGAGGTGCGAGCGCTAGCACGATGCCACTCCCGCCAGCCTCTGAAAAATCTCTCCCCGATGGCGAATTCGCGTGGTGAATGATGGAGGCGAAATGGAGAGTGGGTTCGGCCCTTCCTCCTCCACCAACTCGACGTCTTATCGCCGCGGGTGTACTCTTCCGCTCAAGGCCCGCCACCACCTCCCGTCTCCGGTGCTACCTCCTCCTGTCTTAATTGCCATCTTCGTGGAGAAATTTTCTGCAATTTTCCCCTTGCGACTCTTCCCCGGAGTGTAATTTACAGAAGTGAAATGAATCCTGAGGTAGGGCGCTATAAATAAGAAAAATCTGCTTGCCGTGCGCGCTGTCTTGGGCGTGCGGTAGCGCAAGGGCGGACTGGCAGGGACTAGCACTGTCGCACGCCGCGTTCTCTCTGGGGCGCGCGTGTCTGGGGCTGCGCTGGCGAAACGCGCGTCGGAATTATTCCGCCGTTTCCTCGTGATTCATCACGTTTTAAACAGACCGCTTTCTCGTTTCACCAGCACCGCTTCGGAGTGGTGCTTGTGAACCCTAGGAATATGCGCGCGGTATCGGCACTCGGATTTCAGGAATATTTTTGTGTAGGAGAATGCGATACTATGTAACTGCAGTCTACCTACTGCATTTTATACTTATAGGCAATCCTTTTATCTCCCGCGTGTTTAATGCTCTTCAACAAATTTCGGGGCGCGCTCGTTTGTGATAAATATTTCTAATCAAAACCGATGGAAATTGTTTCAAGTCTCGTCGCGCGTATACGTTTGAGCCCTGCTGTGGTTGTATCTCTCGGGAGCTGAGCGGTGTGGTGCTAGCGTGAAAGCGGATTTGGATTGCGTCCCCGCGACCATCTCACCTCGCTGGAATACTTTCCGAACTCGCCTTTCCCGAGCCGTCCATACGCATTTGTTTAAACGCGTAACATTGAGTGAAGCGAGCGCGTTATTCAAGAGCCGTCTCGGACGCGTAGCGCCTGGAACTCCGCTATTCAGTAGACAATGTTTTACTGCCTATCACTCGTGTCGGACGGAAGTGCAGCGGACTGTTGAGGGGTGCGGGGAGGGAAGCGCAGCTGTACAGATGCTCGCACGGCGCCGCGTGTTGCAGTGGATCGGAAATCAATTCCGGTTCAGCTGTCAGTCGGAACATGTGAGCCTCCGCGAAGAGTAACTCAGGGTTCGCGGGACTACGCCCCAGTTCGCTTCAACGCCGCTCCTCGACGTCTTCGCGACTCCCAGATATCTCACACCGATCCGGTTAATAACCGTGGAATATTCGAGCTAATGCTTTACTGAATTTTCCGGGAAGGCAACTGATTTCCTCTCCCGATTGGCAATGCCAACGCTCAGAAACTGAAATCGTTCCTTCCTAATGATTTTACTCTTTGAGGTCGGGAAATGCCCGGGGCGCAGCTGGAGGTGTGCGGATGGCGCAACGTTAATGAAAGCTACACCCATCACGTTCTCTATAGGTGCAATGCGGTAGTCGTCCACGCTGCTGTTCACGCGCGGCCAATCCGAGGTGGCGTTATTCTGTTGCCTTATAATTATGTTGAAGCCATTCCCCCAAATTATTTTAAAATTATACCGAAACGGAAGTTATAATGAAATGGCATGGCGGGGTGAGTGGCTGCCTCTCTGTCGCAATGGCGCATTACGTGCTTTGCTTGCTGACCCCCGAAAGCCAATGACACGTTTCCGTCGCTGCTGTTTCCCAGGGATTGGCTTGCGAGCTGGCGACGCGTGATCTCTGCAGCATCCGGAATAAGTCAGTGGACCAGTTTCTGCACGACTTATGACGAGGATAAAGCGATAGCGACCTCGTAATCCATTTGTTATCTACAGCATTGTCAGTTCGCAACAACGCATGATTATACACTGTACGTAAATACGATGCTAACTCATGTATTGGATTTTGACCCAAAAAATGGAACTAATCCCTAATTATTTTAAAAATTAACTTCCCAAATATTCACGCATTTATGCTAACACACCGATTTACATGTTTTGCTTGGTTCCTTTTCAAATCTCGTGTGAACTGTAACGACGTGTGTGTTAAAGATACATCGTAATTGAAAGTATTGTTTTATAAGCTTCGTATGTGAAATTCAATTAAAATTAAATGGCTTTAGTGTTTCAATTGCTCCATTCAAATATTTCTTTAGCACATACAACTCAATGAACTCCAAGCGATGTAATTGTCATCGAACGAAGTAACTTCTTCAAAATGAAGTTATTGATATTTGCACAATCAAATATCTTACTCATAAAGTTTAACTATTTTTAAAATAACCTAAATCTTCAATGATCCGATTCTTTTGTTTTTCTGTTTCTTCTTCATCATTAAAATTTTATCTTTCGTTTTAAAATAGATGTTTCAATGAACGAAGTTTCAGCATTAGTTTTCCTTCCCATTAAAGATCTTTCAAAGAACAGAAAGATGGACTATGCGATTTCATGTCACTAAATATTTAAGTCCATTCGTGGCTTCCATTAAAATTCGTTTTTCTGTTTAATTCTTAATATTTTTTATTTATGAAGAGGCTAAAATAATGTTGCTCACTTAAAATATTTTACACGCAGTACCAACATACGACCTCATTCAATGAGGTTCATGAGTAAAAGTATTTCTGCACGTAAAATCGAAATTATTAAAATAAGAATCGCGAAAAGTTTTTTTACTTTCCAGAGAACAAAAAATGTTTTATCTGAAATTTTTAACTTGTATTGTAATATGTTAATATTTTTTTCGTACGATATATTACTTTCCGATGATACGCACGTGTAACTTTCCTATGTATTATGTAAATGATATACTAGTGAAACGTAATTAACACAATCAAATGCAGAAACATCGCTTTCGCCCTCTTCATATTTTGAAACACACTGAGCTTTTTAAATGCAGATTTTTAAAATAATTTAGTGTAATTTAAAATTTAAATATATTTCTGTTCTTTGATAGGAAAGTTAATTGTTTATTATTTTATTGCATATTTTTAAAATTCAGTTAATATCGTTTTCAATTTTTTTGAACATGTATTCGATAAAATTTATAAGTTATTTATCGATTAATTATTTACCACAAGGTGAAATTTTCATTTTATTCTGAAAAATTACCCATAGTCACTAGGTCTGTAATCATGGAAAAAATATTATGAATTTTATATACTATTTTGTGGATTCATAATTTTAATAATAGTGTATAAATCGGACCAATTCATTGGACAGACACTGTATTTAAAAACAAAAACAAATTAGATAACGTTTCGACCTCAGTTGCTGCTCATCATCAGATGTTGCATACAAGTGTATTAGTGTGAAAGTGTTAGATTGATAATTTTATTTTATTTATGTAAAGTTAAAGAAGAATTTACAATTTTTCATTGAATATTTTATCAATTTGAATATTATTTAGGGTCACTACTTAACTCATGATTATTTTTAGATACTGAGAAGAAGGTTCAATTTTTCAGCTAATTATTATAATACCGTGAATAAAGGGCATAAAACTTGTTTAATATCCTCCGTTCGCGTATCCTCTCGATCTTGGAGCGTAGGAGTGTTCATGCAGTACAAATTTCCCGCTAACGACGATCTGAAAATTAAAAAAAATGATTCTTTAGGGATTTTATTTTTATCCGAGAATGTATTCCATTGATATGTACGTATTTCCATTGATGAGCTACTTCCATCGGGAACGAGCGTCTATATTAATATCAAATCCTCTATTTTGACTTCACTTCGTTCGTGGACGCGTACTGGCCTGCTTTAATCGGCTTTCCCTAATTTGTAGCCGGGCGTTTCGTGCGGTCGAGTGATTCTCAGCGAACGATCTTCGCAGAAACGATAAACCGAACGTCCGCTTTCTTTCGCAGTGCGCGGGCGTACGCCGACGAGCCGCGGCGTTTCCTGCGGGACGCGCGTGCCGAGTGACGGTCGCCAGTGGGCAACAGCGACTGTCACTGCGACGTAACTGCAGTTATCGCGGACATTACTATCGCAACGTTGGATGGCCGCGCATCGACGGCTCACATTCGAAATGACCGGATTCCAAATTTATGTCCGTCCAATCAGGCTGTTTTCGACGGTATAATGCGACTGCAGCGACTGCAGCGACGCGGAGTATCGCTACCGGGTCGAGGTCAGCAACTTCGTACTCGATGTATAAATTTTTGTTTCGACGGCGCTTCGAGTGCACGGGTTCTGGTTGAGGATTCTCTCGGAGAGAACATTCGATTCTGAAGCGCGAGCGTGGGTTCAGTAGCGCGCTCAAATGACGTATTGCAGTTGGGCGAACACTCGAAGGATAGGACAGAAGTGGTTCAGCTATTTCAAATAGTCCTCGACATCTTCCAATTTGCAAACAAGCAATGCATTTACATCAACTTAGGTTTTCGAACTATTTCGTGCGTGAAAGTTCAATACGTAAGATCTCGTCCACTCCGCATCAAAATATGTCTGTCGAGAGAACGCTCTGATGTATCATGGAATATTTTATCTTTTTAACTAACCATTGTATGGATTTATAAAACAATATGATTTACAATACATTATTAAATATATTTAAAAAAATTTAAAAATATTGTTGTGCCGAAACGTTTTAGTCAACAGTAGCATCAAAACGTGTAGCAAAAAACTAGTCACAGAAATATGTTGCAAACAGCAATTATTATTAATAGTCAATCTCGATTTATATGGAACTATTTACTTTTTTTAGTGAATTTCATCATTTTATGAAAGCAAAGCTATTTTTACAAACTAAAATTGTTATTCTTAAAAATGAAAATCATTCAAAATTGAATGTATACTTTTTAGGTCAATCACGTACGGTTATTTTTAAATTTATGTATGTAGATGTATAGTTTAGTACGTGATACAGTTGTACGTGGAGGTTATCCTACCGCTACATTCTTCCTCTCAGCGCAATGACGAAATCCACACCAAGCCTCATTCCTCTAACAATTATATTCCATCAGAAATTCTTCCCTAAAAATGTAACTATTATTCTTCAAATGTTTTTGGTTTCGTTTCTTAATATTTATGAAAAATATCACAGATTTTTTAAAATTGCTCTCTCCTATCCTAACTTATTTACTTCAAAACCTACGGTAAATCTGTATGATCAACCAGAAAATTTATTTTTGAAATTTGTTAAAAAATACCTCTTAGTTTGTACATTTTTTATGAAAGACGAGCAGAACTACGAGGCGTTGCCCGGAATTTGAAAAGAATCTTAAAACAATTCACAAACAAAACGTAAAAAATGAAAAAAATAATACTTGCATTGTTAGAAAAACATACAAAAAATTACATCAACATTCAACGAAGAATTGATGCTGTGAATTGATAGATTTTAGTCTGCTAAAGGTATTAAAACTCCTGTCAATAGGTTTGAATTTTTTACCTCAATTAGTCCGGCGTTCCCCAGGATTCTCATATATTCCAAATGTATATGTTAGTTTCCATATTTCTCTACGTTCGTGTAATTAACTGAAATACCATGATAAAAACCTACAAAAATACACACATATTTCAGTATTGTATAATAATACGTACATAGTTGAGAAATATTTTAAAATTCAGGCAAAAGGGAAATACACGTTATACCGAAAGATTAATAAACTAAATGCACGGTTAAGAACTCTGAACTCTTTGATTTTTATTTCATTGACCGCCCTTATACAATGTTACTTCTATGATTCGGTCATGTAGATTATATCTTCTGTGGATTGTCCACCCAGCGTACCGTAATTGAACTCTGGCGGACATATTAGTAAGCTTCATAGTCAACACTCATGGGAGTGAAGATTCTCATCTAATGATTATCAGCAAATTTTTACTGTTTTTCTGCTCTTGTAATTCATCAATATTAACCATACTGTACATTTTTCTTGCAATAACCCTTAAATTTTCAAATAATTTCATCGATAAGGTTTTCGGAGTTCCTTGCGACAGATTTCACTTTTATTAGTGTAGACACAATTCACTCACCTATACATAGACTATCATACAAATTTTAATCTTCTACTACCATAGGATATTTTCAAAATGAAAAAAATTGCTACACGCGATTTAATCAGAGAGTCACATTGGTATAAGCAAATTAAATTGAAACGCATAATTTTAGACCTAGAAAACTGAAAGTTCTGGAGTAATTAAGCATTTAACGATCACTATGTGCTACCAGAAACATACAAGTCTCATTAACTTTGGAAAAAATATTGATAATTTGAAGAGAAATTTGCTTCAGTAGTTTTATCTAACGAATGATGTAATGCCTACATGCAGAAAAATCTGTTTTCCGCTTCTTCAGGCTTAGTTTAAAAACAACCGTGTCGCGACAAGTGTTTAAATTATATTAGTTTTAATTGTATACTTACCAAGTATTTGATTGTCATCTTGGATATATCGTAACAACTGTATCTTCGTATTGTCCATCGTACACTTGGGAGTTTAAAACAAAGTAACTTGTGCCCAAGCAATAGATCTGTTTCTCTCGTCTTTGTGTCATTAACACAAAATTACTGAACGCATTGTCAGCACATCTATCAGCGTACACCCACTTCTAAGAGACATTGAATGCAATAGACTCAACGAAAATCCGATTATATTCCAATATTATCGCTTAGCAAAGGACACGGGTTTGGCAGGAGAGTAAAGCCTCTAATTCAATATCGTTAAAATCAATAGAACTGTAACAATATTAAGCGCAATCAAATATTTAAAACCTCAGTAAAATCCAATCATTTGGAAGCAATAAAAAATGCGTGCATCACATAGAGAGGAATTGTCATCAGGATCAAAACAGCCTATTTTTAACTTGTAATTTACCTCACTTTTCGAGCTCCGTCGGCCGAGAGGGGGGAAGAAGGGGTGACAGAGAGGAAAAATAACCACATCGAAATATGTTAGGTCAATTGTCGAGAGAATTGTCATAGTCTTCAATGACTGTCACAGGTGTACAAGAAATATTTGCTCCCGTCCTACGCGGAATGACAACAGTGTCGCGAAACCAACAAATCTGACCAAAATTGTTGTCTTTTGGTAGCTATTGTGGCGGAAATCCTTGAAAAATTGATTATAATGAGATTGGGCCTTTTTGCCACAAGAGATACGTCAAGAAACTTGGAAAAGATGTGACAATATTTTGGTAATTTGTGTAAATCGCGAGGTACGTGCTGCTGATGATTCTCTCTAATTGGTGCTGGTATATTTTCTTCAAATTTTAATGAATCTTTTCAGAAGTTGCAGATACTTTTATGTTATTTCCGATTGAAGTTAGAAGTGGACTGTCCGATACAGTTCTAAAATGAACAACGATTTATTTCATTTTTTAGACGTGTAACGGAAGGACTGCATTATTGTGTTTGTTGCTTTCGCAGGTCGTTAGTATTCACTTCCCTGACACAAGAAGAATTCAAATACATTTATCATGTCTCGAATGTATTTTACGGACATAAATGCTTCAATACAGAGTTCCCGCTGGCGTGGTATCAGTTTACTTCCAACCCTTGAACACACGTTACGAAACATATCATTTTGGTTGTTCCTGGATGATTTAATTTTCCATTCTACTAAATTTAAGATATCATGGCAGTGCTACTGCTCCGTACTCTTCTGCCTTTGGCGTATAATATTTCGATCTGATGGGAAGCCAAAGAGGATTTGGGAGCGCGGCGAGAAGGTCCGTCTTCAATCACGTCGATGCGGCTTCAGGGAAGAGCAGCAGCCATTGCTGCTCACACCCTACACAAAGAAAGCGATAGCATGTATTGGGGGATTTTTCGAGTATTCGCACATCAGTATTCACCATTACCACCAAGAGGTAATACTTTGATTGTGGTGAAAAGTATTAACTGTAATTACGTACATAAAATAGTTTAACTAACTTCAAGAATAAACCTTAAAAAAAAATACGAGAAGTGCAAAATATTCTTTCGAATTCCTATGGCGGTTAATTACTAAATCTCTTATTCTTATTCGTATTGTATTTTTTGATCCTAAACCGTCGATACCCAAGTTAACTATTTTTTTTTTAAAGTTCATATAAAAATTAGTATTGTGTCAAAAAATGCAAAAAAGTGAGAGGCATGATTTGAGATATTCAGGATCGAAAAACAGCATTTTTTTAAATTTACCACCAAAGGAGGTATATGATCAAAACGTAATACACATAAAAAGTTGATAGTTTTGTGATGTACATATTTCGACTCCTCCGAAAATATTCGATGAGTTCAGAATTTTCGGAACTTTTTAAAAGAGATGATTGCGTTTGCGATGTGGTGAAATGAAAATTGAGAATATTTTAGTGAAAAAGATATTTAAAAAAATGCTTTTAGTAATCGGTGATCGTATCTTACATGCTGAAAATAAGGGGCGTGTATATTTTCAACGAAAAATACGATGAAATTATTTGAAGACGGTTTTCAAACCAGTCCAAACGACTCTGGTATTTTTCAGCGTCTGAAAATCTAAAAAAACTCGGATCAGTAAATCTCTCAATTTCAAAAGTAATTTTCAATAGATAATAGAAATTAGAGTTAATTTAAATTATGCAGTTCTGATTTGAACCAGTGTTCTTAGAAAACATAAAATATTTGAAGCTACGAAAAGTTTTCCGGAGAGTATGATTTTAGATTCTTGAACATCCACAGAAAATCACAAGTATGTTTTGTTTATTTTTTTAATGACTTCATGCTCAAAGATGGATAAATTAACCATTTAAAAACTTTTGGCATATCCTATTTCGTGGTATTTCTTGTATGTTCTAGTTACAATTTTTGTTCTTCTTTTGAGCAATTTAGGTTACTTGATTACTTTATGTTAGTTATTCGCAAAAACCCACTGAAATTGCTGAGGGCTTATTTAGAAATTATATTTAATCTGGAGACTTCCTTGATAGATATCGAGTAAATCAATCTTTGATATTGTATGAAATAGCTTCCATATTATCTCTCTTTAATCTCAATTGGAAATTCCGCGGCCGAATCGGAAAATGATATGGGGTGAAGACATGAACGCGAGGTTGTAGCGAGGGCAGCGTGTGTGTAGTGTGGGAAGCCACTCAGAGCACCGACAGGCAAAGCGCGGTCTCCCGCGCGGTACCCTGCCCTGCAAACGCTACACCCCGTCCTCTCACGCGGTCAAATTGGGGAGCAATTTCTGCGTGTCGTAGCGACCGCGCATTCACTGCTACTGTCTGCTTAGTCGATCGTCTCGTTGTTACGTGTCTATTGGCTATCGATGTATCGATTCTGGGCAAGTTGGGTAAATATGATTGTGTTTGTGCGCCCGTGCCAGTGGCGCGTCGTCCGCCGCGTGCGGGTGTGTGGTGGATCGCGACTGTCGAGGGCGCTGCCGTCCGGACGTGTTCCGCGGTCGTCGGACGCCGTCCTTCCACCCTGAGCGCACCTCTCGCTTCTCGTGTGCCCCCGACCACAGCCCAGGGCGGAGGGACGGGCTATTTGTTCATATTTGCACGTGGAATTTTGTTAACATTATCGGGCCTCGGAGAATTAAATATCTCATTTATCGAGAACAACATTAAAGGAGAAACATTTTATGAGACTCACTGCATCATAGAAATAATAATAATAATGATAATAATAATGATAATAATAATAATAATTTATTTTTCCAAATTCTTTACAAACAGTTATTTAAAAAGCTTTACAGAAGTTTCACAAAGATTATACAAAAGTTATATAATAGTATTACAAAAGTATTACAAAACCAATAATAATATTAATGTTTACAGAATTGCATGCTTTGTTAGCATTTATACAATTTATTTTACATGTATTTATACATTTACAGAAAGTATTTGCTTATAGTTTCCTTGTATATTACATAAAAAAGTTACTACTATATATTGCATAATAATAATAATCATAATAATAATAAACATTTACTCTTACAATTCACAAACAATTTTACAATAACAATATTATGGTTTAAAGCAAATCTTCTAATAAACCATTACCCACTATTCATGCTAATACAATTTTCAAAACTTCTTTCAATACTTCTTCTATCCTTTTTGTACTCTTACTTCTCTCTAAGTTCTTTTGAACTTGTCAGAGAGAATAAAAAATTACCTCATATATTTATCTCTTTCTACTACTACTACTTTGCTATTTTATTTAAACAGTCTCCTATTTACATTATCTTTACAATTTAATCATCATCTATACACATCCAAATTATCTCATATTTTAAATAACCTTTTCCCTTTCAACTAACCACTCTTTCAATTTTCTTTTTAGTATAAATTTTGATTAAATTTCAATTAAATTATCAGGCATCTCATTCAATAATTTAGGCACTATAAATCTTTTCATTCTTTCACCACACCTATTGAAAGTATTTGGTATCAAAAAATTATATTTCTTCCTCATTCTATAATTGTGTTCACTTTCTTCCCTAAATCATTTTTCAAAAACGTTTTTAAAAATGATTTGAAATTCATATAAATTTCTTACAGTCATAATTTTGGTTTCTCTAAACCAAATATCCTTTTCACAATCCAACAGATTCAATTTTTCAGCTAGACATCTGATACTTTTAGTTTGTATATTTTGTACCAAATCTAAATGTGTTTTTGCCGCTACCTCCCAAACTCCTATTGCATATCTTATAATTGATTCTATTAATGCAAAATACACCATTCTAAACGTTTCATTATTTACAAAGTTTTTTACATTCATCAGTTTCTATGTACATATTCTAATTTTTTTACATACTTCTAAAATATGCTCCCTCCAAATCAGATTCTTGTCTATTACTATGCCCAAATATTTTAACCTATTAACCTCTTTAATTTTACTTTTACACTTACAGTTTAAAATTCTTTCATGGATACAACTTCTATCATGAAAAATTATATTAATTGGCTCCCTCGTATTATCTTTTTATTATTACATTTTTTCAATACTTCATTCAATTCTTCTAAAAATAACAATCTCCTTTTCTCTGGTGGTCTATACATAGCTAGGATAGTCACTTTATCATCTTTTTTAATTTAATTTCTCCAGCTAACATCTCAAATTGTTTTGTTTCAATTTCCTGTACTTCTAGACTATGTTTTCCTTTTATAAACATCAAGAAACCTCCTCCACCTTTTTCTTCTCTTCTTTTTACGTATTTATTAAAATTCTTTAAATTGTACTCATCTAAATTATCATCTCTCTTAGCATTTATTTCACTTAGCACTAATACATCTATTTGTTCTAGATTTTTCTCCACTACTAAACAAAATTCTTCCCAATACTTTTTTATTGACCTAATATTTAAATGCACAATATTGAATTTAGTTTTCTTTCTTTCTATAAATTTTTCAAAATCATCTATACTTTCTAATAATACAGTTGATTCCACTCCAAGGTCCATATAGTCACAAGCCATTTTCTTACTAAAACTTATTTACTTAATTTATATTATATTAATTTGTTTAGTTAAGAACTTCAAGGTCCTTTAAATTTTTTATGTTTCTTACTTTGCTATTTTCATCTTTCCTTATCAGGACCTTTCCTTCCCTAACCCAACAAAATTTATATTTGATTTCTCTAATTTTGCTTTTTGATTTCCAAAAAAGTTCTGAATTAAATCTAGTCAGCTGTTCATTTATAAAAATATCCTGACATTCATTTTGAAAGCTATCGTTCAGAAAATGAGTATTACCTTGTCCTAGTTTTTTCCGGTTCAATATTTTATTGTCTCTTATATTTTTGTCACTAAACTTTACCATGGTATTTTGCTTCTTTGCTGCTCTATTTACTACATAAATGTCTTTACTTTCACTACTCTTAATGTCTTCTCCACAAATCTTTTTTACTATTCTTATTGTCTTCATTTTAGCTTGTTCTATATCCTCTACCATTGTTCCTACAATTTCTATGTTCTTATCTCACTGCTTCTGCTCACACTCATTCACTTTGTCTTCCAAGTTTTGGATTCTTCTTTCCTTTTCTTCTATTCTTACTTTGTTTTCATTCATTTCTTTTTTCATTGTTTTTAAATCATTAATTTCTTTACATAAATAGTCATATCTTTTACTTAAGAGCTCCAGACTTACTTTTATTTCGTTCATTTCATTCAGTACTAAATCTATTTTTTATCCAAATTTGACTTCCCTTCTTCATTCTCACTTGCACTATCCTCCTTGCTACTCACTCTATTCATCCTGCATTTTGCACATCTCCAAGACCTTTTTTCCTTTTCAGACTTGGCCCTCAAAGTTCCTTCTCTAATTGAACACGCCAAATGCAAGTTATTCTTGCATCCGTGGCAAAAAACCTCTTGATCTAAAAGATCATCTTTACAATGGCCACACTTCATATTGATGAAAAAAACGAAAGAAAAATCAAAAACAACCTTTACTACTTATTTACTAACACACACTTTACTGATCTCTCTACAATCTTCTATCTTCTTAACCAGCTGTTCCCTTCTTCTCTTCTTACGTGTCCAGCTGTTCCAGGTTGTCAGGTCAGCTACCGCCGTATACCTCTTCTGCACTTGAAGTTTCCTTCTCCTTCCCAGAAAAACTTGAATTTTCCTCTAATTTCTTAACCCTTATCAAAATTTATCTTGTACTTCCTAATAAAACTCCAAGATTGTAAATTTATCTCTTCAGAAATTTCTTTTTTCTACCTTCTTGGCGGAGCACACAAACCGCACGTCTTTGCTATACAGTAGTAGTAGTCAATAATAATAATAATAATAATAATAATAATAATAATAATAATAATAATAGTAGTAGTAGTTAAGTTAAAAAAGTTAAAAAGTTAAAAAGTTTTTATTTCATATAGATAGATTTGTGTTATCTTACATTATTTCAATCCAGCACACATACATAAATTTGCATATATCACAAAATACATCATTGATTCACTAAGTTTTATACATACCCAAAACATTTTATATCCATACCAATTACATTTCGCATACAAACTTTATTTCACATCTAGTCTCTCACATCATTCTACATTTGACTTCCAGATTAGTGCTTCCACATCATTTTACGATTTAAACCTCCCATTTTTTGATTTCTTCATTACTTATACTCGCTAACTGAAACTGACCACTACTATTTAAAGTAGCAGCAGCAGTAGGAGCAATTTCTTCCCTTTATTCCACCACTACTTAATCCACTATCTATTATTCAAATAGAGGACATAGTGGGCTCAGTTTTGGATACATCTACTCTTTAGTCAAATTACCGTATCTCATTTTATATTATATACATACATATATTTCATATTACAAATGTTAAAATATTTCTTTCATTTTCCCAAGTTTATATCAGTGCTGGTTTATACACATTCATACCTAAATGCTTACATACATAACACATTTCAGGATAAAAATAGTTACTTTCATACTCTCATTTTTATCTGAACCTACATTTCATTTTTATATAACATATTTCAGGATAAAAAATAGTCCTCTCATCCTTATCCGAAACTGTGCCTTTTATGCACCCTCAAGTACATAAGATGATTAAACCAATTCATCCTTATTCATTATTATTTCCAAGATTATATCCTTTTACACAAAAATACATTTATACAATATATACAAAGATTAACTACCACTAAAGATCTCTAACACATTTATTTTGTCATCAACTGATCAATTTCTGTATATATTCAGCCTCTCCCTTTAAGTTTCACAAATGAAACTTGTCAAGGGGAGATTTTGACTACTCTGTAGATTCTTTGTATTCACATTTTTTCTTTTTAATTTTCTTTCTTTTCAAGGTTCTCCGATTTTATTTTATTTTCTCTTACTCCAACATCCTGTTGTTTTCCATTAACCATCTCTTTATTTCTTTCTTTCTTCTGTATCTATTTTTTATTTCTATAATATCATCATCTATTTTATTTAGCCACTTTGGTAGGATTGTATCAATCTTCCTATCTCCATACTTGTTGAAATTTATGGGAATTATATAATTGTGTTTTTTTCTGTTGTTATGCGAGTGCATAATCCTTTTCAGATTATTCTCTCTATTTGCCTTATTCAAGTTTTTATCTATTTTTTCTAATAGGAACATTTGTTTGATTTTTAGTAGTTGATTTTTTTTATATATCTCTTCCATATCATCTCCTTTACCTCCTATCAATTTTACTATTCTATTTTGCAAGGCTTGCAGAGGTGTTACATATGTTTTGGAGGCCGTTCCCCATGCCTCAATTCCATATCTGATTTGTGATTCTATTAGTGAGACGTACACATTCTTTAGGGTAATCTTATTCATGAATTTCTCTACATTTACCATCCTCCAGAAGCATACTCTTAACTTTCTTATTAGTTCCTTAATATGGCATTCCCATGTTAAACGGTGATCTAAAATCACTCCCAGATATTTTAGATGCTCGACTTTTTCAATATTAAAAGTACATTTACAGGTTTTCATATAATTGTGTAAACAATCCGTCTCATGTTTTACCATATTTATGTCTTCACCACCCACCGCTTTCGCTGCAATATGGAGCATCTTGGTCTTATTGCCATTTAACACTAGTGACATATCATGCATCCACATTTGCATATTATTGAAATCTTCCTGGATTTTTTCCTTTATCATCTTTCTATCTTTCCGTCCTATCATTATAACAAAATCATCAGCATATCCATAAAATTTACTATGTTTTAAACATGATTCAACATTATTGATATAAAGAATGAACAGTAGAGGTGCAAGAAAACTACCCTGAGGGATACCTGTTTCCATTTTTTGCTTTTCACTTAAGTTTTCTTTGATTTTTACCCTAAATTCCCTGTTTTGTAGGTATGTTCTTAATATGTTTCGCATTTTACCTCTTATTCCCATTTTTTCTAGCTCTTCTATGAGCTTCTCGCTATTTACTAAATCAAATGCCTTCGTTAGGTCCATAGATATCATTATAACTTGTTTGCCATCGTTTAAGTATTCATTTACATCATTTGCTATATTTTCTAACAGGTCAGTAGTACCTTTTCCCTTNCAGGTCAGTGTACCTTTTCCCTTTTGATATGCATATTGATTTTTCGTGATTATATTTTTTCTTTCTACATAATCTTTTATCACCTCCATTAAGTATTTCTCATAAATTTTACCTATTGTTGATAGAATTGATATAGGTCTAAAATTATTAAGATCTTTCGTGTTTCCTCCTTTATGTATCGGTCTGATAATAGCCACTTTCATATTTTCCGGGAACTTCTCCTCTTCTATACTCTTATTGATTATTAATTTTATCAAAGGTATAAGTACCCTACTATTTTCTTTTATGCTTTCCAATCTTACTAAGTCCACACCGGGTGCTTTATTTTTCTTAAGTTTATCTATAATTTTTTCAATTTCTTTCGTTTCTATCTCAGGTAGAAATATTGAGTTTAAGTTATTCTTCTTGTTATCTATTCCTATCCTTTCATCACATTTATGTATGTTTTTTGATACATTTTCATGAATCTTGCCATCTTATCACATACTTTTTGAGTCGTTTCCTGGTTGTCTAAACTTGTTTCAATCAATTCGTCTATGTCATTCTTTTTTTTTCTTCCCATTAGCATAATTATCACTTCCCATGTTTTTTACTGTCTTTTATGTTTTCATTTAGAAGGTTTTTATAGTGCTCCCTTTTATTTTGAAAGATTTTAGCATTTATTTTGTTTCTTAGGTCCTTATATGCTTTTCTTTTTTCCAATTTCCTTTCACCATCTATGTCTGGATACTTTTTCCATTTTTCAAAGAGTTTGTCCCTTTCATTCATCATATCTATAATTTCCTTGCTGATCCATGGTTTAATATTTATCTTCTTCCTATCTCTCATTATACTTTTCCTTGATTTCATGTAGCTCGATATTATCACTTCATATATGTCTTTAGCTTCTTTTGTTTTCATTTCTTCTATATCAATCTTATCTAAGAGCTTTTTTAGTTCTACTTTATTTATATTTATTTTTTCCTTTCTGTTTCCAGCTCTATCCACTATAACTTTCTTTTTCATTTTTATAATTATTCCTATCAGATAGTGATCTGATATATTAGTTGTCACTATCACTGGTTGAAGGCTTTCAAACACACCACTTACTGCAATATGATCAATGCATGTACTACTACTTTTCTCCATTCTGGTATCCTCTCTTGTACTATCAGTAATTGTATGAATCATTTTATGTTTCGTTATAATGTTTTGATATTCTTGGTTATTCTTGTTGATCACTTCCTCTTTTATGTCAATATTTATATCACCTACTAGTATTTTGTTTTTATTTTTCATCTTTCCTAATACCTCTTCTAATTCTTTCAGAAAGATTTTTACATCCTCCCCCGGTGGTCTGTATATTGCAATAAGTGTGATTTTTAATCTGTTATTTATCAAAATATTACCAATTATAGCTTCATATGCCCCTTTTTCTTCGTTTATATGTAAAAAACTGTACCCTTCCTCATAAAACACCATTATACCACCTCCTCTTTTTCCTTTTCTTCTATATGTCTCTTTTTTGTATCCTTCTTTTATAACCATACATGGCATCATTTTCCTCCAGATTAATCTCCGTCAGAACAATGATATCAACAATTTTATCTAATATTTCTATTCTGTATGCTAACTCATCCCAATTTTTCTTAATAGATCTAATATTTAGATGTATTATCTTTATACTATCCTCTTTTTCTCCAAAAATCTCTTCTACTTCCTCAAAACATTTGACCAGCTTAATTTTTTTTATTTCAATGTTTTCAAATATCTCAATATCCATTATTAGTTAAAAATCATCATAGTTTATTTCTTATATTATATTTTTGATATCTGCTTCCTTTTTTATAATCCAAGATCTTGCATCTTCCTCTTTTCTTATGTAAATTTTGGAATTTCTTATCCATGTATATTTAAAACCCTTTTCCCTGGCAAATTCCCTTACTTTCGAGAAGAGATTTGAGGTGTATTGCGTGAGTTTCTCTCTTATATATACTTTTTTACCCCCCATATCTAGCCCATCTTTATTTTTTGATAATTTTATTGCCTTTTCTCTAATTTCTTTTTTTGTAAATTTAATATAGGTTTTTATTTTTTGCTGCTTATTTATATACTGAGTATATTCTTTTACATCATTTTCCTGCAGTTCCTCCAGACCTTTTTCCTTTATCAATTTAATCATTTCTTTTTTATCAATTTCTTTTGTTATTCCTATAATCTCTACGCTTTTGCCCAGTCTCTCATTTTCTAGTTCATTGACTCTTTCACACAGTATCTCATTTTGTTTATCCTTCTTTTTAAATTCTTCCTTCAGTGTCCTAATTTCTTGTATTTCATTTAGTAACATATCGTATTTATTACTTAAGAATTCTATGGAGTTCTTGATTTCTGACATTTCCCTTATTATTATGTCTAACTTCTTGTTTTCCACACTATCAAATTTATTAACCTCTTCCCCTTCTTTCACTTCTAATGTTTTTTCCTCCACTTTGCTTTCACTCAGTTGTCCCATTCTATTACCATTTTTACAGCTCCTACATTTCCAGTCTCTTTTTTTGGTCTCCGACATTCTTTTATACGTATGAGCTGATATGCTTGTGCAATTATAATGGTATTCCTCCATACACAAATTGCAAGTCACCTCCTCATTTACTGTTTTATTACATACTTTGCATGTAGCCATTATTATATTTTCCTTTCACTATTATTACTTTCAGATTACTTTACTAAAAAGAGACCTACCTAAGACCTTCTACTTCTACAAATCCACACACTCTACCACATCTATTACTACAAACCAAAAACTATTTTTATCAGCTCTTTACTTTCACTTCTCATTCATTGACACTATTCTCTCCTTCCCTTATGCACACATATCATAACCAGAAATACTTATAGCAGTTGTCAATAAACATCTCCCATTACACACAGTGTTTATTACACACAGATTCCTTGAGGCTCCAGCACCTTTCTTACATACAAATACACACTCTGTGAGGTTTGTGATAAATTTCTCACATTTTTTCACCATTCAAAAGCACTTTTCTAAGACAATCATACAAAACTATATGAATACAGTCAAAGACATTACCCATCATCAAATAAGATACATATTCTTCCACATTTCAGGCAAATACACACTCTGTGAGGTTTGTGTTAACTTTCTCACACTTTTTCACCATTCAAAAACACTTTTCTAAGACAATCATACAAAAACAGATGAATACAGTCAATGACATTACCCATCATCAAACAAGATCCAGATTCTTCCACATTTCAGGCACTCCTATAACCCAACCTCTCCATCACCATCTTCCAGTAAAGCAATTGACCTACTATTTTATTCACAGATCCTTGATGTGTCAGCATCCACCAATATCCCCAGCTTCACAAGAAAAGTTCTTTTTACCTTCTCACTCTCAAAAACATAACATCAGGCAGCATACACAAACCAGCAAACAAACAAACCTATCACTTCCTTACAAAACTTTAAAACAAAACACTTATTCACGATACACCAAACACTTTAAATCAGAAAAACACCACACATTGCAACCAGACACCACAACACACCATAAACCACTTTCAAACACACATCCGTTGCTGTATCATACTTTTCACATCATCAACCAACAACTTCGCCTGCAGCTTCAGGTAAGAAATTTAACGCCTTTTCACACAAAGATACATCACTTTCTTTCAAATTCTTTTAAACTTGACACTATTACACTTTAAACCAACTTTAACCTCACACCTGCAACATGTCGCCACCACACACCTGCATGTTGTATACTTCGCATCCGTTGAAAAATGTACCTTTGACCTCAATTTTCACACATTTATATAGTTTTATTTTCGTATATTCCCTAATTCATTAACATTTGTCACAAGAGAGCATCAAAAAGAAAAACAGCCAACATCACCCTTGCTCAACCTTCATATCACGGAGCCTCTCCTCGGCACGTCCGTTCAGTTCGGCAGTCGAAGTAGTAGTAATAATAATAATATTAATAGTAATAATAATAATATTAATAGTAATAATAATAATATTAATAGTAATAATAATAATATTAATAGTAATAATAATAATATTAATAGTAATACTAATAATAATAGTAGTAGTAGTAATAATAATAATAAGAATAATAAGCAAAGGCATTCCATGGACGATATCCTCATGATCTGAGCAAGCCGGAAGTCGACATTCGTGCGTCGTACATGTGGCTCCAGCGTAGGGCATTTATGATCGCAGTGCCAATTTTAAATTACAGGAAATTCATCATGAAAGACGGAGCAATTCATATGGACAAATGCAGAAGGTGTGGCTCCACTGGTGAAACAATACAGCATGTGACGAGTGGCTGCAGTTGCCTAGCGCAGACTGAAAACAGGAGAAGGCATGACAATGTTGCAAAGCAAATCCATCAATTATTGGCAACAAAAACTGCTTGAGAACGCTTATTCTGTGTTGTATTGGGACCGCTCTATTATTACAAATAAACAAGTTGAGGGTAATAGAGCAGATATATCGTATATCGACCGGGTCCATAAGGAAGCCTTCCTCATTGACGTTGCCATACCCAACACTCACAACATGGCAGCGAAACAAAATGAGAACTTACAGAAATATTTAAATCTATCCCATGAGATGGCGGCTCAATGGAACTTGGAGAAAGTGAGGTTAGTGTGCCCTTTATCATCTCGGCAACTGGTGTGGTGCCAAACACAACAACTAAAGCGCTCCATTGTCTCCAATTGGAAGATGAGTGTTTTTACAAAATGCAGAAAGCCGTTATACTTGATACATGTCGAATCGTCAGAAGCCATCTTAATTTGTATAAATTTTACATAAGCGCCACGCACTTGGCCAACATACCCGTGAGTGTCCCGCTTACTTACCAGTCAGAAAGTAGACTGTGAATAGCAAGAAACAAATAATAATGATAATAATAACAATGTGCTGAACGGAGAAATTACTATTCCATATGACATGCAAGTTCGTACAAATAGAACGGTTAATGCCAACAAACCGGATATCACCATCAGAGATCTCAGGGAAAGAAGATGTAAAAATATTGATGTTAGTATACCATATGATGAAAATCTTGTCCCAAAAGTGGCTGAGAAATTACTGAAGTATAAGAACTCGGCTATAGAAGTGAGTCGAATGTGGGGAGTTAAGACAGAAATTATCTCCATCATCATAGGTGGGCTAGGTTCTGTCTTGGAAGGGTTGGAAAAAGAGCTCGAAAATCTCCCATGTAAGATTAAAGATTGGGAACTATAAGAAATTGCCCTGCGAGGTACAGACCATATTCTACGCGAAGTGTTGTAATGTTGCAACCTGGAACAATGTTGTATTCTCCAAAGAATGACACATATTTTTGAGAAATAAGAAATAATAACAATAATGGTAATAATAATAATAGTAATTATCTTTTAGGAATTCAAGATCAAGTTACAGACACTCTCAGTTACAGGAGATACATTTTATAAGACCAAGCGATAGCAAATGCCACCAATTCCATCTGATGGAGGAAACTATCCAACACATCACTGCAGTTTGCAGACTTTTTCCTCAGACGGATTACTTACAACTTGGCGGTAAAAATTATTCATCAAAAATTGCGGATGAATACAAACTCACTCAAGATAAACCCCATATCACAACTACCAACCAGAGACAGTGTTAGAGAACAAAATTCATAAATTACATTTAGATCGAGCCATTTTCACGGACAAATCCATCCACCACAACCGTCCAGATATAACGTTCATTGACCAAAGTAGTAAGACCACATTCCTTATCAATATTGCAGTGCCAAATACAAATAACCTACACGAGTCAATAGGTGAGAACATTTAAAAATACACCCCTCTCTCTCAGGAAGGTCATAGAATTTGGAAGATGAAATAAGTCCATATTGTTCTAATAGTAATTTCTGCAACATGAGTAATTCCAAAACTATACATTCCAGTTGAAAAACATTAAATTTATCCCACCACATTTACATATCTCTTCAGAAAGCTATCATTATTGCAACATCCCATGCAGTTAGAAAGTAACTGAAAGGGAAATGAACACTTGGGCTCTAGGCCCTTGTCATTTTATAGAAATCTCTTAGATTGCGGTGAACCTCACCGCCAGGTAACAGATTAATCATGTTACGTCGAATGAAAATGGTAGACGGGACCGGGATTCGAACCCGGGACCTTGAGCTCTACGCGCTCATGCGCTTACCGACTGCGCCATCCCG